>JAQFYE010006226.1:0-11021 GCA_034694305.1 Protaphorura glebata
GGACAAACATAGGATTCATCGTCTGCCTTACGGAGCCTTGGAAACTCTTTAGGACTTTGGATTCTATCCAACAGTTATAATCGCTGTACAAATTTGTGAGAACAGAAAATACTTACTTACACTCGCTAATTGACAATTATCTCTAAGGCACAATCAAACGAGAGAAAGCGTTGACCTGGAAAATCCGAAAAAATCCATGGGAGAAAACTCAAGAGGAAAAAACTTATCTAAGGCAACCTCACTGTAATGCCCAGAGGGTTCAATCCTCCCCGTAGCAAAAAAGCAAGAGCTGCCTGTACAACTTATGCTACGACGGACTCTTAATATGTGTACATATTACTAGGGTTGTGTGATGACATTGGAAATAATTGGGTGCTGTGGCGTCAACAAATTCAAATATTTCGACTGGAGTTCACAGAACAAATACACAATGCAAAACTTTGGGGAAATGTTTGGACGGGTTTGTAATACGTTCTGTCGTAGGGTTGACAGTTTAGGAAATCAACAAGAAGGAAAGCAATCAGGAATTATTAGTACAAGTCACGAATGGCAATGATCTTGAGGCAGTTTTGACTTGAAAGCATGGTTATGAATTAATTAATTAATAGAATGTACGAGGTAGACGTGTCGAGCTGACTTTATTCCCTTATGTTACATGTCGCCATCGGCGAACCCATCAAAACTTCTGGCGTTAATCCGTCAGGAAACAACTCCTTCCATACACTACAATTAATTAAAGACCTAAACCTAACGGAGTGAACAAGCCAACCAGGCGTCGCACTGAATATTACATACACTAGAGAATAAAACTTTCTCCTTTTTTTCTTTGGTGATTTCCCGATTTCTTTTCCTGATTTCCTGGATTCACACACACATTCCACAGGGTAGTTCATAGTCTTCTCATAGTTCTACTCTAAGTTAAGCATCCGGTATGGTAATAAAAATGATTTATGGTGAAACTTGTCACACAAACGTCAGAATCTTTTGACACAAAAACTCATACAAATTGTACTTGTTATGAAATCCGCGCAGGTAGGTCTGAACAACCCACGCTGTTGTCAGTAATCCTAAATGTCATGAATCACCCTGTAGTTTTTACACCGACAGGCTGTGGTAAAGACAGCAGTAGAAAAATGAGCGTTTGTCGTGTCCCAAGTGCAATGCTCAATATTAGAAAAGAATGGTCTGATTTTCCTTCATAATGGATTTGGACTTTTGTCCTTGTGTCCTGTGTCATTTACCAGCTAAAGCCACAGCCGCCAGCCAACTTGTGCATCATGACGGTTCTGAGGAAAAGAAAGTCATATTAGAAAGTTTGGAGGTGGGCGGGGAATAAGAAATCAGACCCTGACTTCAAAACAATCTCTAAGGAGATCGCATCTCGGTCTTGAGCCAAGGATTTCACTCGCACGGTCTTCTTATTGCATTTAATTAATTTTTTGCAATTAGGTCTTTACGAGACAATCATCCCGATGACTTGCATTCAAATGGCCCCGAGGAAGTTCGATGCACATTCGAGGGATATTTTATACAAAGGAGTCTGCTTTGTTTAGGTGAACTGGATAAATAGTTAATGATATATGACGATACGTATAATTGGTTTAGTGTTCGTGAGTTAAAATCAGAAAAGAATTCTAGATATTTGAATCAAAATTCATGTGGGCTGAAATGACGATCTCAAAGGTCACCACATCCTGGATAGTTTTTTTGATGTGAACATTCCATGTTTTCTGGTAATCCCCTTTTCGGGTGAAGCTGCATGGTGAAGACCAAAAGGCTATGTGCCACCCTTAATAACAAAGATCAAACTTATTTGTCCTGATTCTGAGTTGATTTTCTTGAGGCGGATTTTTGCCTTTTTGGAAAGTCGAGAGAGAGAAAGTAAGTGAATTCAGATTCTGGGTCAACTTTTCCAGTGCTAGACTCTCTTGTTCTCATTTTTCTTGTCAGTTGCGTTTGTATAGGAAAATATTGATTTGACAGGTTTAGCTGAGTGCACAAAGAGAGGATTAGGATGACACAATCTAATGTGAGTGGTAACATGAACGAGGAGATTTAAAGGATTCCAAGTAATCTCTTCGGCGAGAGATCAAGGATTTGACAAATTGAATGGACGGGGAAGAAAGTCACTGGAAAATCTACTCGTTTTGTTAACTTTCAGCTTAATGGACACGAAAAAAAAACAAGACTCAAGTTTGATTGCAAGAAAACCTAAGCCGCAAAACGAGATGACAGTAAATCTGTCCTTTTGTTTGGACACCCTACATTCTGTGTCCCTTTTATTCAACAGCCTCACATTTAAAGATTCCGACCACACATGCCAGATTTTATTTCAAAATAGTGCATGTATGTATTACTTCTGGGTCACCCTCAATGACTGACTAGCGAGTCAAGTAAATGTCAATTAAATATGATATTCAACACGCGGCGGCTTCCTAGAAATTTGTGATATCAATTTATTCACTCCAGTATCCAAAAACTTCGTCCTACCATTGAGAAATAATAGGATATAATGTATATTTTCTAGAAAATTGCATGTATGATCTAATGAGCTTATTATTACTAGTCAAGATGTGCAAATCGGAGAAGAAGGAATGGAACTGAATAAATTCAAGATCTCTCCAATCACCTGTGTCGATTAAATTTTACTTAAAAAGCACAATCGTAGATGTAATTTTCATGAATAACAGCTTTAACTATTCCGAATTACATTTTCTGTATAATACATCGAAAAGTTGGTTTAACTCATAGCACACCACATACACACTGTGGAAAAATGTACGGGGTTGGAATTCGCTGGATTTCTTATATGTTGTAGCCCTTGGCAACCTAAACTTTTGTGAAGGTCCTACCCCAAATGTCTAGCCTTGTGGTCGCCAGAAACACGCAGGTGGGCTTGTGCAATGGCGCAAAGTTTCACTTCGGCTTTCACTTATGGAAATAAGGTAATGGTGTCTGGCAGATGACCGAGACTCATCCTGGAAAAAGAGTGAAGGCATTTTGCAAATTGAGGATGATTGGTAAATGCCCGAGTCAGTCAATTTGTAAATTGACAGTGTTTTATAAGTGACTAAGTCAGTCACTTACCAAACACTAAAAACAAAACCAAACAGTCAAATTTGCAAATTGACTGAGCTAACGGACTGCGGCATATATTTCCTCTCTCAAATGCAATCAGGATTCAAACATACGCCCCCGGAGAAATGGACTTGACAAGTTCGGAAAAGTCTAGAATTGTATCTTCCAGTATTGTCTAGAATGTCATGTTCTATCGTAACGGAAATGTTCTCTTATATCAGCAAGAAACTATTTTTGAAGTTTAGTCCAAGTCGGCTCAAAATTCAGCCCGAGTATCCTGAGAACCAGGTAAATGACTTATTTATCTCTAGCCAAATACTGTCAGAATTTTACTGAAACCTTCACAAGCAAGAGACACATTCAATACACAATTTATTTTCTGTTTTAAAACAAGGGATGTCACAAATCCATCAATATTTTGTATTTCTAAACTTACACAATAGTTATGTTTGTACACAACAGCACCATATTTATTCCACCATTATAATATGTACCACGGTTCAGAATATATCCTATGAGTCTGTCGATCTCAAACTAGTGGTTCTGTTCATAATAGCAAAGTTACGTAAAATACAAAATTATTTTATGACATAATTTCAGGAAACTTAAGACAATAACTGCTAGCTACAATTACAACACACAGGTACACATTAAAATAGCGCCATTACATTCAGTACACGATTTACTGACTAGAGCATAAAATTCTACATTTTGAATGTTCCCAGTTCCTGAATTGAATTAGAGGTTTAGCAGTCCGGGTTGTACCAATTACGCAGTCAACAAGCGAAATCAGACAAGACATTCGATAGATGAATCGTCAAAACTTTTTCTATGTCAAAATTTATTTTACTCTAGGGATTCAAGTCAATAGTTTCCAGTCCTCTTAAATCAATTCCGGATTGCCCATCTTCACCGGGCAAAGCGTCTTGCTGAATTTTTAGAACTTCACAGCGAAAAAAAAATACTGGGAGTGACTGTACCGGATTCGTCGTCCAGTCCAGTAATATCACACAGCTATTCGGAATTAGTTTCCCCAACATTTTATTTTAATTACGTTCGTGGGCAGAGATTTGTTGAGACAAGCCAGTCAAGCGTTTTTTAATAAGCTTCAAACTTCACCACAACAGATAAAATTGGTATGACTTTCTCTCACGATTCACAACAATGAGTATAGACACAAGATTTTACTTTAATTTACTAAAAATAAACTAACACGTATGAGTTTGGTAAAGGTACGATCACAAAACACTTCTTAGTGTTGTAAAATAATACGCACATGTAAAATGACTTTGGTTTCACAATAAATTCTTGATACGTCCGTATTCTCTTGAAGTAAGAAATAAATAAATCACAAATTGAATTAACTAAATAATCCTATAATTTGAAATGAGTATTCGGAAATGGCAACGTTTACTAACATATAGTTGTTAAATAAATACAAGGAACAATTTAAAATTCAGTCTTGAAATAAACACGACATAAATAAAATTCACATGAATGACTCTTCATTTCTTTGACTAGACTTTCTACGAGGAGAACCATTTGTAAATGAATTAGAATTTCCGGCGGATATTAATTGAGTAGCTCTACGTCCAGCACTATGGTTTGGATAAGTGACCATTGGGCTACTGATTGCTGAGTTTCGACCATTCAACCGATGTTGGCGTCTGCTTCCATCCGGCCCTTCTGGGGAAAAATTTCGAACTAATCCAGCCGGACTTCCCTTTCTCTCATTGGATAAAAGAGACGGGTTTCTAACAAATGTGTATGTCGTGCATGTGTTCAACCGTTGGAGCCGATATTCACATTGACTCTGAGTTCTTCCGATTGAAGTCATTTTCTTGAGTAAAGGGACATTTGAAATTGCAGAACTAAATCCGGCTCGGAATCTTGAGTTCATCCAACAATATATGATTGGGTTGCAAACCGTGTGGGCCAGAGCAAGCCATTGCACGATTGGAAATGCGTACTTCATCGATTCCCATTCCCACATAGACTCATCAAAATCACTGTACACCTTCAAACAAAAATTATCACATTTGTTCATAATTTGAAAGGTAAATGTACTGCCAGTGATTATTAATTTTATTGGAGTCCATGATTAACCCGTAATTAACTGACTGCAAATTTTGCCAACTTCTGATATAAATTGACTTGCCGTAAATGACCTAATAGAGCACCCGCATTCTATTTATTCGGGTGGGTTCAGAGGTCAAAGACTTTCACCACTTTCTCCATTAGGTTACATGTAGAAAGCTGGAGAAAGACACGCGTTATACTTGAGCCCCGCTGAGTATTTGGCACTAGCGCTCTATTACGTCATTTACTGTATACGCATTTGTACATTTCATTTTACCCGTATTTCAATTACCTATTACTAACCAGTTAGCCTCGTATTTACTTCAAAACTCACATATTATGTCTCAAGTGTTGTAATATTTTCGTTTTTCCAATGTAATACTCAAGCGCTTTTTCATTTTCTGAATGGGTCGTTTCATTATGGATGAATTATAAATATTATTAAGAGTTTAGAAGAAATTCACTGATCACAAAGAGATCAGCACTATTTCCAAGCTTACCCTTTCCGTTGAAATATTTATTCAAATGAGTCTTAACAGTAATAGGGTTTATGCGATGCAGTGCTCGTATAGTTTAGAAGAGCACCATTGACTGTTTACCCATAATATAAAGCTTCAATTTCAATTCTGCAGACTCCCTGTAACATTATGCTGAACGATCTTCTCAGTGAATACCTTTAGAATCCATTTAACAATTTTCCACCTCGTTACCTCTACATTATGGATCACTGAAATTGGCTCGAGTAAACACACGGAATAAATAGAGAATGGAAATGCGACTCACTGTGAGAATATTGAATGGAAGCCAAGAGACGGAGTATACGGTCACAACCGCTAGCATCATCTTGATCATCTATTCATAAATTAGAACAATAGAGCAGAAGAATAAATTAATTAGCAGCACTACCAGTCAATTGTGCCTTTCACGATTTAGGCAATTCCTTCAATTCCCACATCAACTCTTCAGTGCAAGATCAGGCCACTGTTTAAATGCAAGCAACACTCTGAAGCACTACTATTTTGGGTACTAATCCAATTTACTGGTACTAAATTAAATGTACTCACAATATTGTTTTAGTTGATTTTATACAAAAAATAAAACCACTTCTCCACCAGCGGAAAATTTCAAGCGCGTGGCAAAATGTTAAAGCTTATTATGCTACTAAAGCATTTTTTCCCAGACCGGGTCAGATCTGGTTTTTACTTAGTTCGAATTAGTTTGAATTGACCAAGTAATTCTAGGCTTGCAAGCGTGAAAATATGTTTATATAATTAGAAAAACTTTCAATGGCTACCCGTACACACTTCCGTGAATTCTGTAAAAATTCATCAATTTAAGGCAAATAGTATAGCACTTAATTGTACCAATTAAGCAAAAGTTGTTCTTTCATTTGTTTAACGACAATATTTTTGATCATATCCTGGCATAAATGCGTAATTTCGTATGCCAATGGCTTCTCTCACTTGAATTTTGCCCAGACAGAGAGATTCGACAAGTAGTGAACAAAAAATATAACAAACAAACTTTGCAATTAAAAAAGCAGTCGTTTTCCATTAACAGTTGATTTTAATTGGGGCTTTTCAATTGAAAATGGATTTATGAGAGAGTTAGAAGGCCGTATAAAATCGTTGCGAACTTTTAAGTTTTTTTTTTATTGTAGTTGGAGTTTGTAAATTATGTCATGCGTGAGTTTGTTTGTGAGTTGAGAGAAATTACTTTGACCTAATATCCAAAAAGGGTTGATAAAAAACTTTGGAAAACACGAAGTTAAAGACGACGATGGCATCACTTGAGAATCTCGAATTAATTAATATTCTAACTTTCAAAGTTCAAAGCATCTGCACGATATATCGAGCATGTAATTTTTGTAGCATAATTTCTATTTTGTCCGGAGCAAAAAGGAACACTGATTTTACAATCATAATCAATTGGTCAATATGTCACAAATTCTTAAATAATTCATAGTTCTATCACAGAATTGTATTGTTGAATAATGCCCAGTCCCTAAGATTGAATTCATAAAATGGATTAGAATAATCCATCATAAGAGGAATTATTCGAAGGGTTGAAAGCCTGGTGTTCTAAAAAAATCAATAACTATCAGTCTTTGTCAGAAATGGAATAAAAGATTTAGTGAGATAAAAGCGTTTGTGCACAAACTTTAGCTGTCTAAATCCCGTTAGTATATGTTGCGGTCGGAATGTGCATACCGACCGCACAGGGATTAACAGATTGTTTTAAGTCCGACCTTTGCGATAACTTTTTTTCGGAATTTTTTTAAAACATTTAATACGAGCTAACCTAACCTAAATTAAAAAAAAAGTGTTCAAATTTTTACGAATCAAAATTCGACCTAGAGGATTATGGTCCCGTCCTGGAGCTCGAAACTTGTTTTAGGGTCTGATAACTTCGGTCTTACTATAAAAACTGCCTGTTCTTCTAAAAAAAACAGCAACGACACTTGACCCCTCACTGGCAACTATTAATTAATGAGTTTATAAACGAATACGACCGAGGTAAGGTCATATTAATTTTACATGAAAATGTACTAGACGGTAACGCGGGTATGTAAGGAATTATATCCACCCAACCGTGTCAGGTTTTTTTTAGCCTATTCCTTTGGATAAACTGGCGAAACTGATTTGGTATTCCAATGCAATATGCAATGAGAAGTTGGATTGAAGTTCCTGACTGGAAATACAAAGGAATAATGTCAATCAACAATTCCCATCCCAAACAACTCTACAGAGGATTCAATTCCCACTTTTTGAACTTTCACGCAGAGCGTAGAAATTTACACTTATATGAGTCTATCAAGGCCTGTCAATAACAAATGTATGTGATATTGACTGTCAAGGCAATTCAGTGTGCGTATCAGCTCTCGGTAGGGAATAAAAAATTCACGGTGAAGTTAAAGATACATTTTACCATTAAAATGAAAACTAACGCTTCCATTCGTCTCCGGGGAGGGAACGTTGGTAGAAAACGAATCCGAATCACCATGACTTTCTCCTGGAAACACGACATGAGATCGTGTTGTCTTAGAATGAATCTTAGAATTGAGCTACTATAATAATCATGGAAAATATAAGTGTTCCGCAAGTACTTTCCTTCGGACGGACACTAGATATCGTATTAAATATTACTTTCAGATCTGATATCAAATTGGAAGAGCAGTTCACAAGAACGGTTACAAATGTTTTACAAGGGAACACTACCAACGTTTTTCCGTAATTTAATATACTAAAGTTAAGTCTTTTGACATTCGGGTAAAGCCTTAGCCAACGAGATCTTCGAATTGATGGACTCCTCCTCAGTGATCGATAATTTGATAGAAGTTTCACAAATCTTTGACTATCGATACAACTTAACTTTTTATAGCTGCCTTATCGTTAGTGAAATTGTCGATAATATTAACCGACACTAAAACTTCTATTATTTCGTTCGGCCCTGATTTCTCAACTGACAAAATCCTTGAATTTGCAGTCGAAAAGTTTCCTTATCGAACTGCAATTCCAGAACTGTATACTGTTATAAATTACTTTCGCCGTGAACTCATACTACAGTTCAATTTCGAGACTTTCTCACTTTTCGCACTGTTGAGCAAATGGAAGCATGGGTCATGGTCACATAATGTCAAGACTAGAATTTCTGACTATGAAGACCATCCATGCTCATACATACGAAAATCTACCCACTCATATTTCCATGTTCGTTTGTTCTTTTTTCGTCTTGGTTTAACTTTACATTACTTTATTCCCAATCCGCCAAAGGGTTTCTTCTCCGTGAAAATGAGAATGGAAATGTTATCCTCATCTTACACTTGAATAATAGGAACATTACGTTTTTCCAAAGTCTTATCCTTCCTTGAAAATCTATCTCGTGAGGTACATTTTCTCTTTTTTTAAATCCAAAGTATGGACTACATGAAAGGAAAAGAAACAAGGATAAGATTTATCTCATGGACAAGAAAGTTTCTCGTCATTAAAGCTAATGGCTCCTCCCAGGCGTGTCTAAGACAATGGGAAATGGTGAGGGAGCGGCCAGATGAGGCGGAAAAGTAAATGGAATGTGAAAGTAAAGTGAAAGTCTTCACTTGGTACTTACTTTATTCTTTCTTGAGAAAAAAATTCTAACTCCTTTTCTTATGACATCATTAGAATTAAATACTTTATTATCCTCCTCAGGTGGAAAATCTAAAACCTGTTTCAGAGTAACAGCCCACACCATGAAATTGATTTTTTCATCCTAATGACAAACATAATGTAATAACATGGATATTTCAGGTATCTCTATCTCCAAGGACATTCCATGTGTCATCTGAAATTGTGTGGGTTGACAATATGGGATACTTTGAAGACCTGGACTCAAAATGCAGTGTGACAGTTTATTTAATGGAATGGGGAACTGGAGGAAAACTTTTAATCAAATTTTATGGGATATAGTAACACGTGTGTGGTTATGTAAGGATTTCTTTTCTTACTTGAGCAGCTTCTGTGACTGTCGACTCTGATACATTATTATGCACTAGTAGGAAACCCAGTCCGTTCGGATGGGTATTCCTACCGGCACGAAAGGAATATATAAGTATTAATCCGAATAAAATACATAAGGTTGCAACACGATATCAACTTTCCAACCTTCCCGGTCGATTCCGTAAATTCCGTAAATTTAGTGACATTTCTAAGTCCAGTTGTATTTGGTTGCTAGACAACCCCTGGATATCAACATCCCTTCCTTCTGAGTTCATTCCACACCACCACACAGTCCATTTGCACACTGTTTAAATATTTTCAAACCTACTTTCTAAAACGTACATATCACTTTTCAAAAGTCTAGTCCAAGGCTTCATCATAAAATGTATATCTTGCTAAAAAAATTATTTTCGAGCTTACTTCACAAATTGTATACCCCACTTTTTCAAAAAACCATAGGAACTTATGCAGCACTTTTTAACAAATTTATGAAGCGCTCTGCGGCTGAGTCCTTTCCCGTAGAGTCCAGTAGTGATTTATCATAGGAAATATAAATTTAAGACAAATACATACGGGACACCCTATGATAGCTAATCTATGAAACACCCTCTGGTGGAGTCTTCCTTCTCCGTAGTACAGCGATTTTCCATAGGTAATGTCATTTCTCATTCGAAAATTGTTAGCGACCACAAGTTTTGAAAAAGCATTCCAAAAAGTGTTCCTGGAGTTACTCAGACGCATTACTAATCCGCGCATATCAAAATTATTTTTCTGGGATGACCGGAATTTGCTACAATGCGTTACAAGTGAACAAACAAACAGAGAGATATCATCTCAAGGTCAAGGTCATATATCTCAAGGTATATGATGTACTGCTACTAGAAATGCAGTTCCTCTAATGTAATACCGAGTCCCATTAGCTTCGGAAAAATTACAACATAAAATATTCTGTTCGACATTGTAATAGAGCTAGGAGCGAGGCCTTAGAGAATACAAATTCGTGTAGTGAAAATGTATAGGCTATTCAAGGTTGGTCCAAAGATTAGAAAAGAGTATGGCAATTTCAAAGCACGAATGAGAAGAGAGTGTGAAAAGTATGAATGGCTGTGTTGAATATCCAGACAAATGTAGGCTATAAAGTTCTAGATAATTTTTGGGATAAGGGATTTATATATTTCGGTATAAGCGTCGGCTTAAGCAATGTATTTTTTGGGTTAAGAGTTGTTCGGTATATGTACGTCGGTATTGGCCGGTATTAGCCGGTATTAGCCGGTATTAGCCGGTATTAGACTGTATATGTTGATATTAATGGTGTATGTTGAAGATAAGGTGTACGGACCATATGTTTTACTGTATATATGTAGAACGCGTCTGTGGGAGAGAGGGAGG
>JAQFYE010006227.1:0-11019 GCA_034694305.1 Protaphorura glebata
TTTGGGCCGTCCCGGCCCTTCGGGGTCCCGGCCCGGGTGCAGCGCACCCTCTGACACACCCATAGGGCCGGCTCTGAGTGCATGTAATACTTGGAATTTGTTTTGTAATAAAATTGTGCTTTTTAAATTAATATTTAAAGAGCGAGATCAAAATATGAGCCTGGACAACTAGTTAAACTCAAGGAACCAAAATAAACGTTACCGGACTCACGGAATGGCTTCCAGCGGATCAAACAATTCGAAATATGTCAGATTATTTTTGCATAAGGTTTAGCATGAATTCGGATGACAATTTTGCCGCATACTATATATGTGTGACAATTTTGGCCCGACATTAGACGAATACTTGAAAGGCGAAAATAGTTTCCGGCTATTTTTTCTGTCTCAAGTGTCGGATATCTGATTGCATTGCCCCGCCTGGATTGGAGTTTTTTCTTACTCAGTGAAAAGTAGCCCTAAGAAATCGGTTGATTGACTTTGACTACGCCTTACGAAACTCAAGAATCAACAATTTGAGAGTATTTTAGTATCCGATTATCTGATATCGGTTTCAAGCAAGTTGAAAGCATATTGAAAGAAGATTGCAAATTATTTCGGAACACCTCTTTCCTGGGTAAACTACCGAGAATTGGAATAACGATTTTATCAAAATGTTCTTAGAAGTCTTAAGTCTAATTTCTGCTGTAACGTTTACTACAAGAGAAGAACGCTGAGCGCTATCGTAAAAAGTAGTTCACACAACAATGGAAAGATCTAATTAGAGCATTAAAACCAAGGAAGACCTTCCAATGGCATGGAACATATTGTTTTGTGGATGTATAGTCCGCGCGCGGAATAGTGACATCGCCGCGCCAATGGACTGGTATAGCGTCCTGGTGAAAATGTGCTGAACGTCTCGTATTACCATAATGAAGTCCTTAAAACTGTCAACAATTTTATTCAGTGCGGGAGTTCACACTGGAGAGAAATGTGGAATGAGCGTGGATGGGGATTGAATGAGAGAAAGTCAAGTGAAGATTTGACAGAAAGTGAGCGCGAGGCGCATGTTCTCTTCATTTACAAACTACAATCCTTGTCACCCCACTTTGCTTTGATTATCAACAAAGCACAAACCGCAGTCATTCCTTCACAGCTTACAAAGGAGAGAGATCCAAACAGCCGGAGATAAATCGGTTCTGGAGTGCGCGCGCTCATTCACGGTAAAAAAAAGGTTTTCATTTCTACAAGGAGCATACCTATGCACACGGTGTGTTTCATAACACCTCATGTATGTAGAATCCGTCCGCTATCTGCAAACTGAAACTGCCCAGCGAAAGTGAAATGAACACCCATTTGTACATTATTTTTAATTGAAGCCTAAGGGCTTGATAATTTCGGACTATCATTCACGTGACCCACCGCTATGAGCGAAACAATACCGTTATGAGCGAAACGCGGGAAAATGATAGCGACAAAGTTGGCAGTCTCCCAAGCTACATAAAGTCATTAACATTGCCGCTAAACGCACGAATGCTCTCACCGTGAAGCTATTCTAAATACTAACAACTCTAATAATAAGAGAGGAATTGGGCTGACTACTCTTTACACCAATAATATAGAAGTGCGAAAATGGATAAGAAGACCGGTTGTCATTGAAATGGTTTCGGAGGATCGTATTGACTAAGGATTTCATCTACAAGAAGAATATGCTCTGGACGGAATTGTAGATTTGAAGGAAATCATTCTTTTCCATGACTATCAAATTGCTACATGGATTGAAGAAGAATGTGCGCTTTTCCCTAGAGAGGTCAATGTTAATGTGGAACCACTACAACAATCAGACCTTCAGTCACGTGCCCAAACGTCAAGAGATGGAATAAATTCAAGGAAAGGTCACGAGATGACCAGAAAAATGTAACCAGCCAAATGAATCCAGGGAAATGTAACCAGCGAAAATATTTTACCAGATTTTTTTATTATTAATTATGAAAGAATTCGCCGTAATATTGCAACTAACAAAAGATTAACCAGCAAATATTAAAGAGAGGGTAATCATACCAGGGTGGTCGCAATTTAAGAGTATTAAGTCGCTCGAGCAAACAGAAAGTTCGATCAAAATACAAGGAAGAATATATATTATGAAATATCTTAGGAAGTTATCATATACTAAAGAAACCGCTGCGCTACAATGGAGATGAGAAGTCATCGATATTCCTTTCTCTATGGGAAGTTATGAACCACCCCGTACTCTGTCGTTACATCTTTGTTCGGATGCAAATTGTGCATTCCGTCCTAAATATTCTGAGGTTATAAGCCGAGGAAAGGCATAAAGCATTATTGGTCGATTCTTTGAAAGTTAGAGACTGCAATATGCAAGTTGCAGTTCCATTGCATTGAACTGAAAGTGAAACTCTGGAACTCTTGAGCCCCGTACAGTGCCCCGTGTTTCACTGCCACCCGATCATAGTGGCAGAGTGGCGGAGTGGCTTAATGGGCGGGGTTCTGACTCAATAAAATCAACGCAAACCCAAACTATGTTTCTATTCCATGGAGTCGGAGCCGAGGATGATGGGAGAGTGGCAAAATGTATAACCTAAGGCTCAAGTCAACTATGATTTATACATACATGTGTTCTCTAACATAAACGATCCGAGAAGAAGGATGTACATGTAATATTATGGCCTCATGAATTCCCCCTAACAACACCAACCATACGTGTTAATATCAAACGAGACGTAGAAAATTACAAGGAATTTTTTCATCTCACACAGAGCTTATGAATACAAATACGAGTCACGGCCAGATATTTTAATTAATTCTTTAGGTTAAGGTGCACAAAATTTATTTTGAATGAGCATGCCAACATCGAGTAGTTAAAAACTTACCTATCGTTAACAGGTATAAATGGGAGGGAATGCAGTTGTCGACTAAACTGACCCTTCCAAACTAAAGCGTGTTTGCTAAATTGTTTAAAGAAAAACGGTTTTTGGGTTCCGGTCATGGTGCGCAAGTGCATAGTAAAGTCTAGTGCAATGATACTTGGGACTACAGAGTTAGATTTTCTGAATCCATTCGGGCTCTGGTTACTTAGCCTTGCTTAGGAGAACCGGAGGTCAAAAGCTGCCGGACTTGCCAATTGAAACTGAGGAAGTCATGTCAATCGTTCTAGACTTTAGAGAATGAGAGGTATCCCGGGAACAGACGTCGATTTAATTGGAATGGTAATAAGCACCTTGGAGAATGCATTGATGCAAAAAAGAATGTATTTGAAACCTCTGTAGTCCAGTTAATTCTGCCAGATTTCAGCCAATTTCGATGAAAAGGTACATACTATCCAGACGGATACGCATCCGGTACCCAGCTGAAAATTAGGCAGAAATTCGCGACATCCCTGATAATATACTTCTTTAAAAGCTGCGTAAAATGCATCACATCGAATGGAAAGTCCGAGGAAGTTCAGGATGCACCTTATTTTTACATCATTCAGAATAACTCTCCTCAAGACTCATCCGTCAATAGGGCTTCATCGGGTTGTCAATTGAGCCATCCCATTCATTCGGCGTAATATTATTATTGTTAAACAGTTCAGACTTCAACAGTCTTATTATTAACCCTCTCAAATCAGTCTAATCAATGATCAATGTCGTGTAATCGCAAGCAAGCGCAAATGATGAATTCTTCGACACAAAGAAAGCCGGATTTTCCCTCTTCGTATTTCCATGATATAATTACAGAGAATACATTGGTATTGAACATATTTATGCATAACCCGTCAATATTATACCACTGATTACATACCATACATTCAGACTCTTAAGTCGTCTAAGTAGTATAGTAATATGCAAACCATGGTTAGAAAAATGAATGGGAGTCTAGTCGGAGGCTAGTACAGGGTGGACGTAAAGTGACGTCACCACTAACTCTGAGAAACTGTGAATTATAGTTGTTGACATAAATGTTTATAACTTTTAACATGAATGTAATTTCAATGACAAAAACAACTCCAAAGTTTGATGAATTTGTTACGAATCCTGGCATGCTGCCTGAGAGTGAGTAACTGAGGCGATGAGGGCTAAAGTGGTGCTCCTTGCACAACATGGGATCGATCATATTATATTTTCTAGATCTTTCTTTAACTATTCGTATTTTCAAATGAGGTATTTGAAAAGATTTGATCAGATCGGCTAAGGTCGGGACGGAACACCACATATCTCTTTAAATGACAGCGAGGGAATAATCAGGTATTCGCATTCGGACGATTCATGAACCACCGGGATATTTTGGAGTGTTGTGTGAAAAGACTGGCCAAATATATATAACGAAAGTACTTTCTCTATTTAATTATCTAAAATGCCAATGAATACATTCAGAAATACAGTAAACTCTTAAGTCATTATTCGTGTAGCACAGTGACAGTGGTGCTGAGAACCTCTTATCATTTCGCTTTGTGGGGGATTCAATTCCCTCCGACTGACAATGTAATTTTCTGTCCGATGGTACTTTTAAAAAGGTTTCTCTCCAACAGTGTTTCTTTTTACTAATAGAACACAGATGTCTAGCCTAGGCCAACTGAAGAGTAATCTTATCTCTGCAAGAAATACTCCTTCACACAACAGTCCGAACGAGAAAATAATATCGCACATCACCTAAAAAATATTGCACAACAAAATGGCTAGTCTGAACGAAATGTATATCCTTCAACCGTGACGGCAAAATAAATAAAGCCAAATTATTCCATAGTAAGTTTTGGTCGGGCTAATTCGTTGGTACCAGAACCAAATCTTTGTAAGATAGGTTGCGTTAGTGAGTCTGATTCGTCCTGTGGACATATCAATTAAATGATGCTATCGGTATTGCATTCCCAGGATACTCATGCAGATCGGTTCATTAAAAAATAATTTTTGGTCATTTGGTCGAAGTCGAGTCGTTGAGGTTGAATATTCTGAATCTTTCAGTTTGGATATTCTTTGTGAATTTTGTCAATCTATCGTTCAGGCAGATTAATTTTGTTCATTTGTCATTCATGCTGTCAAACACATTGTTAATTTGTGGTGGAATAATTTATTCTATGGTTGTGTTGTAGTGCCTCAGATTAAATCTGCATTCATTTTATATTTGCACTGTCTAGGTTAATCGGCATGGATCAGCCAAAAATTCGCATCTATCATTTTCATTTTTATGCTAAACCGAAACAGATGAATGGGTAATGGGTAAAGTAAATCGGGCTAAAAGTCCCATTTTAAGAGATCATGTTAAAAGTCACACTTCTGAGAATCGTGCTAAATAAAAGTCCTCACCAATGGCGATGTTGAGGCCTGAGGCAGGCGGCAGGCCAGGCAAGGGAAGCTTAATGGATTTGGATTACTAACGAGCTGAACGTCCGGGCCACGGCGTATATATTTTTTTTAGAAAAATCTGAAAATCGTACCATCGAACGCTGATTCAATTTGAAATCTGGAGTGGTGTGGTAGGTCACTCCTTGTACATTTCAGGCATAGGTCAGCAAGTGTTGAATTCTTGAAGTGGTGGTTGAGTGAATGGAACGGACGTGCGAGCGGACGTCCTGTCTCGTCTTTCATTTCCCTATTTCGCCTCTCTCGGCGCTCGGCGCCGTTCCCTTCCTCCAAAACGAAACACATGCGGGAGCGGGACATCATCAACACTTCCAAAATTCAACACAAAGGTCAACTTTGCTGACCTAAACCTAAAACGCGAGTGGAGTGACATACCATTCCAGATTTCAAATCACATCAGGATTCAGTGGTAAGAATTTTAGATTTAAAAAAAAATATCCGTCCTCACCTTCCCATCGCCTCGTAAGGGCCTTCCTCTGGAGTTGGATGGAACTTGGGCCCACTCGAAGCGAAGGTTGATTTCTGATCCACCCAGTAAGTATAAGTGATTTCTTGTACCGTTGTACTTGTAATCCGTCCCTGTAGCTGCTCCCTCTACGTCCACCTTTGAAAGTCTTGGTCTGTTCGTTGTTCCATCGGCCGGAGGGTGTCTACG
This sequence comes from Protaphorura glebata, assembly GCA_034694305.1. NCBI lineage: Eukaryota > Metazoa > Arthropoda > Collembola > Poduromorpha > Onychiuridae > Protaphorura > Protaphorura glebata. The sequence goes on from JAQFYE010006227.1 coordinate 5,989, forward strand.
AGAGACTCTGAGGATGCAGAATAGAGCTTTCCAGGTCCTCTTGGTCGTTCGTGTCCATCCCTAACTAACCCTTTTATTTTATGCTCTATTCCTGCATTCTAGACCCCCGCGCTTCCATTCTCTCTATCTCTGAGCCTCAGTTTTCTTTCAAACGTCCGAGTGGGTGCACACAAGTGTGTGAAACAATGGTGGAAGAATCTCATCAAAACGCGGACAACAAGTAAGTCCATTTCTCACCGATTCACATCCGATCATACCTCAGTCATGGGCCCTTCCACAATTAAATCAAACGCCCCTCCAAAAGATTCCGCGCTAAATCTGGACATAACTCCACCATATTTATGACACTCGCCAAATTCTATTTTAATCTAACCCTTAAGGATGGACGCTAGCCCTTAAATCTATCTCGTTATAATAATATTCTAGGATTATTTCGGAGACCTAGCAGGATACTTTTCCAGAAACTTAACTTAGGAACTTTACATTTCCTAGAATTCATTAGACAGATCTAGAAGGTGTCGAGAAAATGAAAACACTGCACTCACTACTCCCGTCCGGTAATGTCTCGATTTACCGCCTTCCTTTTTAGTGAAGGGATTCTTTCCAGACTTTACCACACGGACGTGTTTTCTTTGACACCTTCGAATAGATTCTTTGGAATTCTAACATCTAATCAGTCACCAGTTTCTTGAAACGTATCAGGGGGTAGTAGAAGTAGAGTATGCGTTTTCGATAATAATAATTATATATATTATATATATATTATTATATAATATAGTATTTGTTTGTACTGTCAGTGAGAACTAAAGATGGGCAGCGTCCACCCTTAATTTGGCCGACGAAAATTCACAAGATTAATGAAATGAAATATATACCTAGGAAAGTAATGTCCGAATTAATTTAGCATCTTAGAAAAATAAACCTGCGCGAATAGAATCGAGAAATTTTTACTTATTATTATGCAAGTCTGAACTCGTGTAATCAATATATAATTATTTGGTCCGGTTCAAACAATTGAGGAGGGCCCAACACTGCGCCCCAAAATTGAAATGCCAGTTTAGATACTTTCTGGTTCGAACCAGGTTGTTGTGCTTCAGTAATTAAGTAACAGCGTTTTGCTGATGATTCAGATTCAGATGTATCCTGAAACATAATTAAGAATCTAAGAACCGAAACTAAATTAAGCGTCAGTCGTAGAAACGGGATACCTATTCCGATTCCCACTCAAAATCGAAAACCCCCAAGATAAAGGCGATTGATAAGTTGACCTTCGTATTCGTATCCCATCCCAGCAGTATAGCTAAAATTTTTAATATAAGTCAGCAAACAATTTCTAAATGAGTAAAGTATTTTTAAATCTAAAGTGATAGAAAAAACATCGGGGGAAAAGTTTTGGCGATTGCCTGTATAACGGCAGAGTTTCTTGTCATTTGTCCGCTGATTAATGTTAAATTAATGCGGACTATCATACTCATATTAACTAAGTTTGTTTTCGAGCCTTACTCCATGAAGAAATTCATATTTGGTGAAGACACTTCAGAGTTTTGTTCATAACGATGCTACGCTACAGCGTCACTCAAGACTAGGAAATTCGAGGCAATACACGGAACGAAATGTTCGGTATCACATTAATAAAACAAAATCAAAAGATACCAGTTAAAGTTCCAGACGGTAGCCCGTTCGATTTTTACGCTTCTGTTATTTAGTACAGAAATTGAAAGGTGACACTAAAAGCGGTTCGGAAAGACATTTCCTAAGAATGCCCGAAGACTTGATAAGAGTTCGATGCTCGATTGCATATGATATTAAGCACAGCAAACAAATTCAAAGGCGAAAATTATAGGTAGTAAATGACTGAATCTGAAAAATATTTAATGGGTACACCTGTATTGTATTTTAGTTTAATAATATTCCTTCCGCATTTATTCTCTGCATTTCGGCATACAAATTTTTTTCAGACTACGAATCTCGATTGTAAAATGATTCTGTATCCTTACCGTGAGAACCGACCTTAATGCTATGAGTGGACAGAGCGGTAGAATTTCGCTCAGTATGTTGAACGCACAGTGATATGAAGTGCAGGATGTGCAGTGCGTAATATTGGCATTTCGTTGACGTTGTGTCACTAGCGGTTCAAAACACCACGAGTGGAATCTCGGCCTAGCCAAGTAGATTTGACTTTTCCATGCAAACTGACATGACACCAACCAAGTACATACTTGCAATTAGAATTACTCTGCAGAATTTTCTTTATCCGACTATAAGCCGAAGCTAAAGTGGAATAACAATACCATTGGCTAACATATCTAATCTGTCCTTTATGAGTAAATATGTGGGATCACGCAGAAATACTCTTAGTAGTAATTTACGTATAAAGGTTACGTATTGGTTCCGGTCTCAACATTTTTGGTTTTTGCAAAAAGCCTTAGCATAATTGTAAATGATACTAATTTAGGGTATCGATATCGCATGAACAAAACTGTGAAGAAGAAACAAAATACACTTGACTAAAAAATCTACGCTTACGGAAATATTTAATGAAAAACAAATCATCGAAGAATAATTTTTCTCAAAAGGCTGACGTCTTTTATAATTTCATCAAGTGTACACAGGTTGGGCGATTTATTTCAGCTCCCCGGTAGCCCACGGATTTTGATCTGCGATATAATACGCATTCATTTCCTTGGCAAGTGGTCCCTTCCAAAAAAAAATGAGGCCAAATATTGGAGTCCCTGCGTGTCCTTGATTCCTAAACTGAACCCGTGGGACCTGTGTCGTAGATCTGGGTATCCGAAAAACCCGAAACAGGGTTCAGTGTTCAGTCACCCGGAGTTGCGAATCGAATCTGGATAGTTTTGCTTCTTGCATCTTACTCTTCCTCTATGAAATACTCCCTTGCCCTGGCCAAAATACAATCCGACCATCCATGTAGTAAATATAGTTTGAGGATTTTTGCAAATTGAGTTATCATAGAAAGGAAAATTGGACGAGCCGGATCCCGAATGGACAGTAATCCAGCGTTCAAATTTCGTCAGTAGAAGTAGAAATTCTAGAAAGAGTTATTCATTCAAATTGTTTCCAAAATGAAGCGGGCATTAAAGTCAAGTGAAAGTCAAAGTGGCTGCTTGCCTAGTAAGTATTTTTATTGCTTGGAGGACTTTCCCTCCGAAAGTAGGTTTATTCGTTGTCGTCGTTGGTGGACGACAAAGTTAGTACTAATCATGAGTAAGTGAGTGAGTGATTGGCTGGTGCGGGCGGGTTAAGGCTGTAAGGATAGATTTAACATTTAGGATATGGCATACCTATCAATCCCGGGTTAAAGTTTTAAGGGTGAATCCGAATCCGGTTCACTCACTCACTAGTAATTCTAATAAGCACAGGTTGATGGGTCTTATTCTGATGTAAGTATTAGTATTAGTTTGAGAGAAAAGGGGGGAAAACAGGGGTCGTCATCATCCTTAGTCGTCGGGGCAAAAAGTATATTTTCTTTTTTCATGACGTCTCTTTTCCCTTAAAATGTAGAGACAGAAAGGCAGGCATGGAGATGAATTGTAGTTGGCAGATAGGAAGGATATCTACCTCTCTAGACGATTTTTGCTATTCCTAGGTTTACTATCGCTTTACTACTACTACGAGTAGACTGTAGACTGGTACATTGTATGTAGTCTATGTGTAGATATAAAAGCCCGGGATAGGACGAACGGTTTTGATCGATAAAGCCCATGCCTAGTACATACACAGAGTGTGGTCCTAGGCTAGAGTCTATCTCACTACAAACATTACATATAACGGTTAGCGGGGTTCAGGTTAAGTTTAACATGTATGAATGAGAGGAAGGATGCGTTACATAGTGTTAAGTGTTCAACGTTAGGGGTTGTGTACAATAATATATGTATGTCCCTGTTCATCTCTCATTTCAGGCCAGATGGAAATGTATGTTTGATTTTTGTCAATTTACTCAAAACATGGTACCAGGATTTGTAAAACGGATTTATTCTCACTCCACTTACTTGTATAACAAATGCATATTCTTGAAGGACTAATCGTTAATAGCATCGGAAAAATTTTCACGGTAGAATAGTGCGTTTTATGATACTTCGTTATAACGACCACTTAAACAGGGCATTCTCATTGCTTTGTTACGTGTGCATAAATTTCAATGGTCAAAATTCCCGTCTTTCATAAGTTCAAAATTATCGATTAGAGTTAGAACAGTCTACCGTCTATTTAGTACCGTCTATTTAGCGTATGTATTTCCTTGCGACGTACGTTATAACGAGGTTTTATCGTCAGAAGTAAATTGGTGTTGGAATACGCACCAGTCTAAAATTAATTTTGAAATAGACTGGAACATATAATTGGATGGAGAGCAATATGTTGAAGGAAGGATTGAAATTTTGTCTTTCAGCCGTTGGTTTGGTCGGAAGCGGTAAAGTTTTGTACGTATATCTGTGTATATGCTCTACCTTTACGGGTATTTACCACCACGAGTACGATGCGATGTATGCATGAGTTTTATTGAACAAAGGAGGTTGGACGATACAAATGGAATGAAAATGCACAGCAAATCCATCACCTATTATAAAATACGAATACGCATTATGTAGACTGTACTGTAGAGTAATTAACAATCCCGACCTGATGCCGAGACGGAGTGTTTGGATGGATATTAGGAATAATTATGAAGACTAGAACATGTACGAAGGTGTTTAATGACACCCGGCTTCAAAATACTCATTTTGTTGAGAGGCGGGATGTCATGTATTAAGGCAGAGATCCAATCCAATACACAATCCCATCCCATTGTAGATTGTAGTCGTATGTTTTTGAGTGGAAAATTTTATAGGTGCTCGCTCTGTAGAATTACAATCGTATCATGGAAGTATACTTGTATGTGTTAAACTATCCAATAAATCCAATTAATCAAGTGCAAACTAATGTTAAATATTAATTTGTAAATCCTGTTTGAAATATCAATCTCACTAAAAGATATTTTGTGTAAGGTGAACGGAGGTATGCGTAGGCATGTAA
>JAQFYE010006228.1:0-11019 GCA_034694305.1 Protaphorura glebata
AAGCAACCCAAAAATACGCGACGTTTGATTCGGCCTCAGCGGCTATGTCAATTAATGAGGTGTATTTTTTTTAAAGTAATTGGCCCAAGTCTGGAGTCTAGACGGATTGAATTAGAAACAGAAAATCTTACCTGGTAGCAGTAGTAGTACAACCAAAATAAAAATGCTGCAACTCCCAAAAATATATTTTTTGATAGCCATTTTTACTGAATTGTATTTCCTTTTATTAGTTTGCTTCTTGGTCAGCTTTTAGCGGTTCTTACTCAGCTATCTCATAATATTTTGGAAATAGCATGGACATGAAGTGAAGCTAACTGATACTGTACTGAGGAAAATGTACAATTGCATCATATCCGCTAGGAAAAAAGAAAACTTGATTTTAAAAGGGAAGCACACAAGTTGACTAAACATTATTTATAGAAGTCGGCCGGTTTGCGTTTGTATAAGAATCTGTCATAGCTGAGACTTCACCAGTATTCTCCGACTTGGATTTGGATTACATTATACTTTTAAATTAGATAGATAGATAATAGCTTCTTTTAATTTTTTAAACAGTCAATCTTTTCAAAATTAACTGTTATTTTTAACAAGAGGACGATGTAGTACACAATCCAATCATTGTCATTGTCATCGTCATTTTTAGTACACAATCCAAAGGTGCTGGCAAACTTGGGTCAATTACTTTAAAAATGTAATTAATTACAAATTACATCCCTATCTCTGATTGTAATTAATTATAATTACAAATACATGGAGAAATTACAATTAGTGGACAAAAATGGAAAAGTAATTAATTTGAATTACAATTACGTAATTGTAATTGAAAAAACAATTACAATTGCAAATTACAATTCAAATTACTTTCTCGAAGTGATGATTTTAAGTGTTATAACATCATAGTTACATCTTTGTATTTGATGGTCAATATTTTAAGTAATTGTAAAAGTAATTGAGATAAATATAAATTCAGTTACAAATCACAATTACAATTACACACAATTTCTAAAGTATTTGATTACAATTACAATTACGTAATTGTAATTGTATTTTGTAACCTAAATTACAATTACGCATAATTTTAACGCACGGAATCTCAGCCGCCGAGAAATCCAATCACCCATCTGAACAGTTTTGGTACTTTTCTCGTAAACTCATCTTGACTTGGCGCAGAAGACAGAAATGAAAACAAGTTTTTGCCGTCTCATTTTACACACACATTTACATGTATGTATATTTAATTTCTATTGAAGTCGGCGTACGAAAGAACATGCATAGGAAGATTCCAAATACGATTTATTATGCAACTCTGCTATATCTATTGAGTGGGGTTTAAGGGTGAAGTTAGTCTTCTAATTTGCGTGTTCCTAAATCAAACTGCAATGCAGACAGAGACAATGCACAGATTCTATATTTATTTATGATGTAAGGAAGAATGAATACACACTCATTATGTATGCTGCCCATGTAATAATTTGATCTTACTTTTTTAACTCTAATTAACAACATAGTGCAATATGATTGAGCACTGAAACTTTGGAATCCACGGCAAATGATATTATGCAAAATAAAGAATGCATGTTGAAGCTCGAAATTTTGACCCCAACTATCATCAACCCGAATCCCTGAAAGGATTATATTTGAGGCTACACAAAATTTGAACAAAAATTAAGTTCTTTTATATATCATTCCGTTAAATGATTAAGTCAATATGGGGCGGCAACCAACTCCAATTTCCAATTCAACAACTCAATTCCTGATATCGAACAAGGGAGAAAAATAACGCTACAGGTGGGTTTTGAATCCACGACCTTCGTTTAAAGCCAACAATGCTCCCCACTGAGCTACCGTAGCAGTTATTAATTTCCCTCAGGTCGTATGGAACACTATTTGGTGATTGATATATAAAAATTATTATAACGTCGTCCGAGACAATACTTATTAACAGGCCAGTTATTCGTAAAAGTCGGTAAAAAAGTGTATTTAAATTGCGAATATCTATGCAGAATCCAAAACATATAATTTATTTTGGTGTACTTCAACGAAATATACGAGAGATATTTTAGCATTATGAGTATTCCATTAAAAAAAAATATCCGTTTATTTATTTGACATTCACCTTCACCCGAAGGTCTGGTCAAGATTTGATGTTCATTTTCAAACGATAGAGTATGTATTGAGTAAATTTAGAATAACTCAGAGTGAATTCCTCCGATGATCAGCCGAACATACCGGGCATACCCTATCCCAAGGAATTCTCTTACATCTTCTCGCCACAACCTTTACTCTCATTCGCGGCGGATAACATTCGTTCATTTGACTAATCTTATGCAAATGCCAGTTGGAAAAACTCAATGAGAAAACCTAACAGGATCCGGCGTGAGCAGTTTAGATTCCAGCTCAGGAATTACAGGGCCGAGAATGAACCCCAGTATACTGAGATTAGAGAGGGCAGACCTGCTCTATCATACTACGGTGGCTCTGATATAAGTATTCTATTATATTCGTAAAAATTGACTCAACTATTCCGAAAACTTAATCGTGGTATTTGTTGAGGAATATTTATCTAGTTGTATGCGTCAGCGATACATACATATCATCACACTGGGTACGCCAGCTTAGGAGTAAAGTCGTAGTTGTATCAATTAGAAATGGACCTGCTCTCCACTCAACGTGACGAAGGGATCTCAACATCAATTTCTCCAATTTGTTCCGAGCATGGAGTTCTTGATCACATTTATGAACGTACAATTTTCCATCACTAGAGCAATCCGTCATTTTATCAAAAACTGTTCTAAACATTGAAATTAAAAATGAACTGAGTGGGCGTTAAGAAATCCAAATGCAATTAGAGATATTTTCCGCGTATGTCAAAATGTGGTATTACATCATATCTTACTCATTTTCTCATTGTTTAAAATAAGTATGTTGTAGAATGTTAGACCGATGTCATTCATGAATGACAATGAATAGCAAGTGAACAATGACAATAGTATAGACAAACAGAGACATTAAACCGGAACAATATACTATATCAAATGCACTCGAACGGCTGAATCCAAGTGAGTAGGTGAAGAATAAAAAGCACGGATTTGGAGATTAATGTGGAATGTGTTTACTATTTCATAAGAAAATTCACATCTACCGATACTAATCAGACTCACAAGTCGGTTTCCCTGGGTATTCCATTTTCACCTGAATACGCAAGTATAATATCCAACTCTTAATACAAGGCGTATTACGCTCATCGTACTTGTTCCAATCATATTGGATTTTGCAACGAGAATAATTAGCACAAGAATTGAAAGATGTGGACCTAGTTAGGTTTGTTCGGCTACGGCTCACTTTTGAATAATTGACAACGAACTAATAATAACCTTCTGGGTCTGCTCAATCGATCTACTTTTTGTCGCATTTTGTGCTCACTCTGTCTGCCTACTCGTTCGACAATTAAATTATTCATAAATTATTTTATTGATATTACATTAAATCATGCTATTCTTCTCCGTCGTTACTCGTTTCCAAGCTGATACTCTCCTTTGAAAAGTTAGCAGAGCAATTGAATGACTTGAATGGGTGTCAGGAAATGCGCAATATACTATTACTAGCAGTAAGCCCGGTCGTACTCCCAAGACCTCCAATAATACTTTCCATAGAAAATTTTCAAATTTTCGGCCTCCCGCTGAGTTAGACACACAATTTAATACTCAATTGTCATTTTCAATGAGCCTGTTGCCAAGAAAAAAATTAAAATTACTCCCATTCAAGAAACGGACTTCCCCTGATGTGGGGAATTTTAAATTTTTTACACTTTCTATGATTCAGAAGTTAAGTCACGAAGAATTATCTACAATTTTTAAATCAATTTCATCATATTCTTTCAAGTAAGTTCTCTCACCAATAAGAGACTAAAAATGAGTTGGTTCCTCCATTAGGGAAATAATATTTTTAAATTTTCTGTTTGTCCTATTTTGCTCCCCGTAAAACTATATTTCATGAAGTGGTCCTAATTAGGTTCGCAAAATGATTGTAAAAAATTTGGCTGTTACCCCGTCAGGGCAAGGGGTTTTCATTTTATTAATGCAATAGGATGCATACGGAAGAATTCTGCATCCATTGACACCGGGATTATTAAAATCCATTGAGTAGTTTTCCAAGGAACTAGAGGAGCTCATACAGACGTACAAACGCCAAGTCACTGTTTAATATGTGTGCGTGATTGACCACTTAGGTTTAAGTTGTCCTACATTTTTGTTTAATAGGAAGTATCCACGTCGAGTAGTCACGTCAGCGCAATGTAGAATCCCCTGCTAGTAGTACAGTACCACATTATTTTGTTCCGTTTTATTGTTTTGCAACATTCTGGATCGTGTTCTACTAAAGAAAATTTGTGCGAAACGGAGCCAAATATTGAGAAATGTAGTAGAACATCCAAAATCCATATATTTCGTGAGGACATAATTCCGACCAATCGCAAGAGTTCAAAATAAAAGAAGTTAAATTCCATGCGACTACCCAACAATGGAAATATTAGTGCAGGAACTGAGACTGAATTGAACATAGGATCTGCTAAAATAATAGTTTCATCGCGATGCCAAACGCAGTCTAACCCGCTGTTGTGCCACATGGTCCTCTCCAAATGTTGAGGAATGTAAAGAAACGAATCCGTGAGTGGTTCACTCCCAAGGCAGATAGTCCAGATGCTTGGACTAACGTTGTGAGACGGGTGGTACGATTTGGCGCATATCTGAAAATATTACCATTCGAATGGGACGATGAGACGATGTCAATTGTTGTATCAGAAAAACCATCACATCGAATCGGGTTTCTTATTCATTTCTGGGTCACCCTGATATATCGAGCTGAGGGGATACTTGCACTCTGCTTCGTGTTAATTTCTTCGGAGTCCGAAACGAAAAAAAAATAACTGCTGCGGGCGGAATACTCATGTATGTTAATCAGACTGGATTTCTGATGACGGTTTTCTTACGGGGAAATGAATTGGCGACCTTTATTAATCGAGTTCTACGCCTCTCATCATCTTTGACAGGTGACTGCGAATATTCAAACAATTATTTGGTAGAGAATGTGTTACTTTTCAATATTTTGTATTAAATGCCATAGATCCAACAACAATGCGAAGACTCAACCGAACGGCTAAGGCTGTAGACATTATTTTTCGAGTATACTGTCTGCTTGGTGTTCGGTTCGTCTTCAATGCACTATTTCTAAGTAACCCCCCAACCGGATATCGATCAAATTGGCCACATCAACGGATACTGGCCATCTTATTGGGGTTGAGGAACATGATGACTTACGTTCACGGTGCTACTGTTGTGGCATTGCACGGAGGGTTACTGTTCATGTACGTGATCACTGTCCACGGTTTCGTACAAGCATCCATGTAAGTCCGCAATCTGCCACTTCATTAGAATTAAGTAAAAATTGTGAATTTCTTTTTTTTCAACAGCATAAAGATCAAGTTCGAAATACAAAAATATGTGGAGATCCAGATTAATCCCCACACATCTGAGGCACTTAGGAACGAGCTCATCCTCTACAAGGGATTCATGATCTTGGGAGTTGCGTACAAGGAATTACACAAGAACATCATGGATTTGATTTATCCGTTCAAAAAATTTATGGGAGCCATAATAACATGTTTTATTGTAATCAAGATGGCGTCCCACTTAAACCTTTTGTTCTGTCTCCGTCTGTATATTTTGCGTAGTAGAATTAACGACGCAATACGCATTCCTTATATCTATGTCACGCTTGTCCGAGGTTTCGATTCATTTCGTCACCTTCAGAGAAATAATTCCCCGAAGGACGGCTTTGCGGAGAGAGTGGCGCGCTTTAAGACCTATCACTGTTGGGGTGGGGCGTCTCTTTGAATTTGAACGAAATGTTCTTCTCTTTTTTGGTGTTACAGCTGAGAATACGCTGACCATGTTGCTATCAATTCCCATTGTTCAGCGAGCGACGCGTGTGTGAGTGAAGCGTAGCGAAGCTTTTCGGTTTCTTGTCGACCTTTTAATTGCTTCTCAATCTACGCGACTTTCTTCTGTACGTTCATCGATTTTTTCACACCTGCTCTAAATTTCCTCATCGACCAAGAAATGCTCTGCATGGGTAGACATTCTGAGTGCATACGGGTACTTGTCTACGAAAGATCTCGGTAAATGGCTACCATTGGTAGATTGATCTCGGTAAATGGCTACCATTGGTAGATTGATCTCGGCGGTTTTTTCTGATTGGGTGAGTGGACTGCATTTCTTCATAAACTTATAAAACTACACTTCATAAGAAGAGTACGGATGCAAATAAACACACCAGGTTTTATACTGTGGACTCATGAGTTGTGGAATGGCAGTTCTCAGACATCACGCATTCTTAGTCAATTAATGGATTATCGTCTATTTGTACTAAGGAGAAAACCCGTAACCCTGCTACGCAGATAAAGAATTCGTTTCATTTACCGACGTATTAACTGCACGATCACCAGAACCAGCACTCGGCATCTTAGTCGTATCATGCTGAATGCTAAGTTAAGGCGCCTTACTGATTGATGAAAGCGATTGTGGGAAAAAGACGTGCGAATGCAAAGTAAAACGTTTATATTATAGGTCGCGATAAATCAGGCCCGGGGAATCAAACCCTGTCCAAACTCCAACAAGTAGCAGATGGAATCCTTTTTACTATCACTATTTCTTTTCATCGTTAATTAATATGATATAGCAATATGTAGTATAAGTGATTAGTCAGTCGTATAGTGACGGTAGGGTCAGCATATGACCTGGATTAAGTGTGGTGTGATTCGAATCGTAATAAAATCTAGATTTAGTTCGCCATCTGCGATATTATGTCAATACGCCAGCACAAGGTGGGTATATTTCACGTCTCTTAAACATTCAATAGCAACATTCCTAATCTCACGCAAAAATATTGCAAACATGCCCCGATTTCGATTTTGATCAGCTTCAATATCTTGTAATTATTTTATTCAAGAACCGATGAAGTATATGGCGAAACGATGCCGGAGTGTAAAATATTTTTGACAAGGGTTTGTCGTTTAACGTTGTTGTAAATGACTTTTATTTGTGTGTGAACCTAAGCTTATCGAAAAATCGTCATATTAAAATTTTATTCCTGGTACATAAAAAGCTAGGCCTCCTGCTTTGTAATACTGACGTGTTCATTTGGGTCTCTGACCTGGAAAATAGGCGAACGCTTTCCACAAGTTTGTATGTTATGAAGCCAGTTTCCATTAGGAGTGAAAGTACACATTTAAACGAATGAAATGTATACGTATATTTCTATGAATGGCACAGAAATGATTGTGTAAACTATATGACTTACAGACAGACCTCTAGTCTCGCAATGCTACAGTTCTGATCAACATAATTTTTCGTCTTACAATCCGTCACTGAATTCGCCAACTCAGGAGCAAATTCGTAGTTGCACTCATAACTTGCGACATAAAGTCAAGGAAAATACTTTTTGTCTATGGAAACGGACCTGCTCTCAATTTAATGTACCGCAGTGACCTCAATATCATTTTTTTTATTTTGACTCGTGGTCAAAGCTCCAGGCGACATTTGTGAATGTACAGTTTTGACGCACCAGTGCAATCCGCCATCTTTTTTAAGTCAACTTTAATCACCCACATTCCAAAACCGAACGCAGTTACCATTACAATTCCTAGTGGGTTCTTAGAACGGATAAGAAATGCAAAACAATATAGAAATGCAGTTGTCAATGAATTGTAGCCGGGAATATAATATGATTTCCTTGGATCCAATAATTGTGTAAAATGGAATACGCGGTGTAGATTCTAAGAGCGAAATCTTTCTAAGTTGTGACCTGTTCTCGTCATTCCTGCAATACCAGAGTAAATTTAAGGCATTTTAAGGATGTTGAGACGCTGCTTTTTTTGCTAATCGTACCTGGCAATGAAGTGTATCCATTTAGTTTAATTGCAAATCCGAAAAATATCTGCACTTCTGTAGACTATTTCCGAGAGTATTTTACATCGTACAAATTAAATATGAACATGGTGTATGTCAGGACTACACAAATGTAGACAAAGGGTGATATTATCAACAATTGACTAATATCTCAAGGCCTACAGTCCAAGAGGATTCCATGGATTGATTGGCCAATTTCTCTGTAAAAATTTAAACTTCCTTTCATTTCGTTCGAAAATGTCATAAATGAATGTTTGACTTACTCATTTACTCATTGTTCAAAATTAGAGCATTGACGAGTATTAGTCCGTAGTCATTATTGACGAAAATCAGTAAATGGACGATTGTAAATATAAACAGGGATATTATTCCACAGCAAAGGACAATTTCGAATGCACTCGAATGGCGGAATATGAGGTAGTAGCAGAAGTACAGAAGGGCACAAATACGGCACATAATGTGAAATATGTTTATGATTTTGTAATGAAATTTGTAAGTTCTTCTACATATCACGAGCTTGTCTGTTCCATTTCCACCTGACCAGTGAACACCTGTATAATATCCGACTTTTGATACTAGACGTAGAACATTGAACGTACTCGTAGCAATCATCGTAAATTTTGGCAATGAAATATCCCTTTCAGCACAAAAATTTTAAGATGTTAAGCGTGACCCGACAGTGGCAGCAATGGGCAGGCAACTCCTTTGCAAAATATATTTTCACGGTTACGGATTTTATTGATTTTCTTATCTTGGACTTGAAATTCTTTAGATATTTTATTCACTATGTAGTTGTTGCGCGTGATTTCTATCCCATACAAGACTATTTATATTTATAATATGAAATATTTATCTACTTTCTTCATCCCCGACAGGTTAAATAAATGCATGTTTTTGTAGATACCATATGTACGCAAGTGATTTCAGTGACTTCGATTTCAAAGCAATCTTTAGAGTCCTTCGAAATTCCTCTGTGCTGTATATCTAGAGCAAAAATGCTGTAGGTTATGAATTTATATGGGAATGCATTAGTTCCTGTATTTGTCACTAGTTGGCTTTCTTTCGTGTTCCATTTCCACATAAACAAGGCTATATAATATCGACTTTTTAATTACTAGACTCAGAACTTTAAGTGTACTCGTTCTAATCATCGTAAATTTACCGTAACACAAGAAATTGAATATAAAAGAAAGTACTCTGTATGACTCTCGCACACACTGTGCCTGTCATCGTCATTCACTTTCCATTTAGATTTAGAGAATTTCTTCTGTACAGTCTAAGGGAAAACCTTATTAGCTTAGAGGCGTTTTTAGGATTTTTGAGTTATAGGAAGACCCGTCCCTGTTGGTCTATTCAGTCATACCCACGATGTTATCCGGTACCTACAATGTGTCGTTGTAGATCGATTGAATGGTATTTCTTTGACATGTCCATTGACTGCTTTCATTTTGAATGAAAATATAAAGGTGTCCCTTTCGTACTTTCCGGTAGCATTCCATCCAAATCTGGCTAGTCTGGTCGTAACCTCATTCCATCAATCCGCCACTATCTATACGACTGCCGGCAGCAGGGATCAAGGTAAGGAAGCTCCATGGTATAGATATGACTTACTGATCTCAAGGGCTAAGCAAGGAGAAAAACCTTAGACAAGTGATTGCACATTTCCATGTTATGTGCTGGAGTTTTCGCCCTTATCTTTACACTTTGTTACTTGACAGATTACTTTTCCGTTAAACCCCAGTACACAATTTATACTCATGTGCCAGAGATTTCAATATATTTTCTATACTAGAGTGCGTGAAGAACGTATGATGTTGCATCCAAACTGGACTCAAGGATTTCCACTAAAGAACATGGACTAAGGTAATTAGGTGGCATATGACAACTGTGAGTGCTTCAGATGTACAGAAATCAAATAGAGTTGCCAGTTGTTGCGTCTGTTAATATTTATCCCGGATTGTGATGGGTCATTCGAAATGGGTCCACCACTATGAACCTAAGTCGACACAAGATACTGCCTTCGAAACACAATTTATAATCCCCACCGGAGAACGGAAGTACCAGCAAATCCCCCAGGTATGCTGCGGAATCCATTTTCAGAGACTCTTACGGTGGTCACTTAATCGACTTTTTTCACAATTCATTTCAAACACAATGCTTGGTGTACATTTTTGCAAATTCTTGGCCAATTTCAACCACGCATTCCAAAATATACAAATGGTGAATCTGATTCTCTGACATTCTCTTCAAAAGGACAACTTTCACAAAACCAAAACTTTAGAAATTGCAATGGAGAAAATAATCACCAGATGTATTCAGCAGTCAAGCCGATACGTCAAGCTATTTCTATCAATTTTAACCTTTGAAAAAAACATTTCACTGGATATTGGTATTCAGATTATGATGAAGTGAATCTGGACATTTTTTCGAACTCGACCTAAGCTATTTCTTAGCATACGACGTCATGACTAAGCATTAATGGTATGACCGAAGCCGTTAACCAAAGTGTTTATTATTTATGGAGTTAAAGTTACTAAAATTATGGTCCTGCCACCTTACCCAAAGCAGTTAGCAGTCAGACTTCTCATCTCATACCAAATGTTGTGCAGCAGAAATAATTCGCTAAAGACATGACAAAATATCACCTCCATGACGAAAAATAATGGAAATAATCGTCATGATCACGAATACATCAATTTTGTAATTTTATACAATTACAGTTTATGAAATTATAATACATAATTTTGTTAATCAGTGTGTCAAAATTAAGTTAAACTTTTAAACTTGACTGAAATCAAATTAATTTATAAAAGGTTGAAGGTTCTTTTTAACACAAGAACCATACGTTTCTATTTGAAACAATGCTCATTCACCCCGACTCCCGCTTGTTCCGCCGCCATCACCGCTTCCACAACTGTGATCGACACTACTGCTTCAACAACTGTAGTCGGCACCAATGCTCGTACAACTGTAATCGGCGCCACCGCCGCCACCACCAGCATAAGAGCTTCCACCCCCACCGCTGTCACTCCCACTGTAGTCGTAGTTATATGCA
>JAQFYE010006229.1:0-11018 GCA_034694305.1 Protaphorura glebata
AACAAAGGAACTAGTTTTTCCGTGGCCCAGAAAAGTCTCGCTGAGGACTTTTGGTTATAATTAGGTCAAAAGGTCAAACTGATAGTTAGTCAAAAGTTCAATCTGGAACAATCTCGATTGAATACTCCGAAAGTTCAAACCGAGGGTCAGTCCATAAAAGGTTACAGGAAAAACGCTATTCTATCGTCGACAGAATTGGGTCAAAAGGTCATTCTGGAGATTACAAATGCCGTCGCCTGCTCCACGTTTTACCAGTTAACGTTTAGACTTCACCGATATCGGATGAAAAAAGTGTCTTCAAATTGTGATTGTGATTGTGATTGTGAAGAGTGCGTGGTAATGGCAGAGACCGGACAAATGACCACAGCAAACGGGACAGTGAACGTATCAATGGTGTATGGCGATCCTTTCACAGCAAGTAAGTCCTCAATTGAAATATTATCCAGAATTGTTTAAACTATCAAAAAATATTCAATTATGTCGCATGTCAGAAATTTCAATATTTAAGAACAGCAATTCGAACTGATCACTCCGTTTTGTTTATCAGATTTCGACCTGGTAGCTGCTATCGGTGCTGGCGCATTCTCTAAGGTTTCGAAATGCCAGAATCGGAAAACCGGGGAAATCTTTGCATGTAAAAAGTTGAACCTGCCCTTCAAAGAGTAGGGACTCTTTGTTTCAATTTTTTATGAAGAATTTGTAGCTCCAATTCATTAGATCTTAACATGTTAAATTTATTTTCGTAGTTGGAAGGACCCTCGAGAGGTTTATGCTGCGAGTAGGATAACAAATCATCCAAATATTCTCCAACTCTTTGAGGTCCACTAGTAAGTGCTTTCTATGAGATAATCCAAATAATTGTTTCGCCAATATAATGATTTTTGGTGTTTGTACAGTGCAATTGCATCCGGCCGAGTCTCACTGGTGTATGAGATTATGGACTCCGACATCAAGATTTTCACTAGAGGCTCACGGTGCAACGAGTAAGTGCCTGGTGGCTTTAGCGCCGATATTCGCGATGCCTGAACTTAATTTGTATATAGGATTTTTGTTATTTTGTTTTGAAAAAACGTGTTATAATTTTTAATTTCAGATTGCTGGATGATAACATTCGCTCAATCATGTTCCAAATATTGTCCGGTCTAGCACATCTTCATTCACATGGAATTATGCATTGTGACTTAAAACCAGACAACGTTCTCATCAAACTGGTAAATACTCTGCACATAAATAGATTTCATATTTTAATTGTTGGACAATTTCTTGATATTGAAATGGAACTAACATATTTTATAGCCCGAAATGTTGGTCAAACTGGGAGATTTGGGAAATGTCCAACCCATTGATCGTATGTTGCCACGCCCACAGCAGTATGCGGCCACTAGATGGTATCGTCCTCCGGAATGCATTCTGACCAATGGATACTACGGACAAGAAATAGACATTTGGGCCGTCGGATGCATCTTTTATGAACTAATGCTGTAAGATTTTCAGTAATATTTTTAAGTAGGAGTGTCGAGGATATCCGTCAGGTTATCGCACTGTTATACGGCCGGATACTAACGACAAGTATCTGGTCACAGAATTTTCAAAACCAGATCCGCCGCATCCCTACACTCATTCGCATTTGACTTTGACTTATTTAGGCCTATTAATTTTGACCTATTAATTAGTCTCGGAGTTCAGATAATGTTTAATTTTGAACTCTCTCTCTTCAGGCATGAAGTTTTGTTCATGGGAAGAAACGAGATGGACCAATTTAGGATTATGCACAGACTTCTGGGACCACCACCACTTTACATGATTCAAGATTTCTTAACTCAGTAAGTAAATTAATATTTTTTTTTAGAAATGTACTCCATTTCAAATGACTTGACGGCATCCACACAAATAAAATAATCTGAAACGTCATAAAAATTAACGTAACTAATTGATGACATTTTGGAAACAGTTTAAACAAGGAGAGACCGAATCATGGACCAACTTCACCCATGCATCAAAGATTCCTGATTATGTAATACATTCTGCTTATTTTAATTGGAACAAACTACTAATACTATTATTTGCTTCTTTCTGTCAGACAAAGAATGCTGAGAGAGTTAGAGTTGTATTCATTGTAAGCATGTTCCCTTCATTATTTGTTAAGTTATAATTAAGATGACCTGATTAAATTAATGCGTATCATTCCGTGGCTATAGAAGTCGACATCCTCTTGCCACTGGAAAAGACTTGAAAACTGAAGGACAACAAAATTGTTTGAACGCAATCCCGAATCCGAATGCTAAATTCTTGCTCGCTGACTTTCTTCAATATGATCCAAAGTTGAGACCAACTGCTCAGTCAGCCATTTTGTATCCTTATTTTAAGGAGCAGGAGAGGTAAGTACATAATTTGTAACCTTCATTACTATGGAGTCTGACTATTGAATTCTCGAAGGAAATACTGATTTTGAATTCCAACTTCCAGAGAGGAATGAAAGCCCGGAGCTTGAACAAAGCAAATGTGGCAACTCTTGCAGACTCTTGGAATTCGTGAATTCCAAGCAGCTGATGATATTAAAATCTTAGTTTTAGTAATGTTTGTGTTAGAAACGTAGAGTTAAATTATCCATTCTTAATTAAGTTTAGTCTGTATTCTTATTAATAAAATTTGTCGATACACGTTTCTGGTTTCTGAGTTATTTCGATAACCTCAGCGTACCAACATCACCTGGATACGCGTATTTACATGAAATCAATTAACTTATGACTATTTGAGTTATATAATGCAGGGCCAAGCTAATGGAACATAAAGAATAGTGTCATTAGCTATTTTCGTTAACGCTCTGGAAAAAGTTATTCTTACGAATGCGGACTTGACTTTTTTTCCGGAGGGATGTTAGTTTCCACCAAGATCCAGCCACAGCCACCATTTTTTGACACAAAATGTTTGAACCACCCTTCAGCCGACAAGCAGCAACATTTTGAAACACATACACACAGGTGGAGGATTTGTGGAAAATTTAATCGAAATAGTCAATTTTAGAAAAACTAAGTGATTTTCTGTGGAATTTTGTTTTGGATGTGACATTATATTAGGAAGTTCGTCAAAAAATCAAAATCAAATAAAAATTCAAAGAAGTCGAAACTGATGGAAATAAGTCGAATCGTGTATCCTATCGTCAGATCCGATCCAACCGAATTATCTGATCTGATGAGAGCGTTAGATAAAAGATGTGGCTGTCGAAAGAAATCTCCTAAAAAGGGGAAAAGATAAAAGTCGAGGCTGGAATTTGATGGGATGGCGGCAGTGTTGGTTCATCAAGAAGATTTCTGGTCATATTTGTTTGGATTTCACCTTTTGGTAGTAGAATTCCCGAACCAAATTCTCATTTGTATGCAAAGGTGTGTGTCAAAGAGCTCGTCAGAGTGAAATGGGTTTTGGGAAATTACTCTTCGGATTCCGTAAGGACGTGTGACGCGCGGAAGCCTCATCCGTAACGCACACATGTAGTAGTCTGAAGCTTGTTTTTTTTATGGAGAAAATTGCCATTGGATCACTAAATTTACTATGCGTAAAATACTTGTGTCTCACAAAAGACAGGAAGGAAGGTACTACACTAGAAAGCACTTATATTTCTTCTTACAACTGCCATGGGAATATTTCAGCCACCTTAACTCATTTTTCAGAGTTTGGGTGCTCCTCTGAGTACTAATCAGGTTCTTACCTTCTTTGATTCCCAGTTCTGAATCAACTTCCTCAATATTTTCTTTTCAAAAAATATACTTGTGCACTGTATTTCGTCCCCATTTACTATTTAGGCCATGAAATTATCCGCAAAGAGATCATTGTGCTGATAACATCCTAGGACTGAAGAGATCTGAATGGTTAGGAGGTTCACCACTATGTAAATTTTCACCCCATGAAATTCTCGGAGACTGCATGAACGAATACTTGGTTTTAAAATTGGGGGAATTCATTTTTGGAAAATTATGCTTGGTGACCCCCGGACTCCGTCCGTAAAACCCGAGTGAAAGTTTGAGAAGGATTTTAGAAGTCGTCGACGGAAACACCCTGTGGAGAAAAATCTTTATGCAAAGCACTGTGGTAAATCGTGTTCTTTTCACAAGGGAATGTTTCTTTCCGATATTATAATGAATTCTTCTGAAATGTTGACCAGAGTTTTTTTAAAGGTACCCGAGGATCCCAAAAGATCACCAAGATTTCAAGTACCCAAGTTAATGAGCCATGCAAATAAACATATTGTTTTCTTTCGGATATGTAGCCGATACTGTTTTGGAATCTGCCAATGTGTACTAGGAACTGACAATTTTAAACATTTCAAGTTCTCACACATTTGAAATTTGATAGATTTGTTAACGGTTAGTGTGTTGTAAATCTAAGACATTCTTTTTCTAACGTAATGATTTATAACAGAACGAAATCGTAGGGAATTCTTAAAATTCCCAACAAAATAGCATTTCATTGTACGCCACAAAGAGAATTTCAACAGCGTTCCACGCCCAGCGAGCTAGGAAACAAATTATTTCCACTGAATTTAATGAATAAATTACTTCCTAGACTTGTGCGGTCATTGAACGATGAGGATTTAAAAAATAACAATTCTAAAGAATAGTTTATACGTTTGAGTTCTTCATTTCCTGCTCTATTTTTCACAGCACTTCCGTGTAACGACTGACTTGATGTCAATACCCACTAAATATATTTCATTCGATTCCTGTTGGTCAAGCCGGCTGGATCGAAGGATTCTATTGGGGAATAAAACTGGGCTTAAACTGATTTTAAGGCTCGATTCCAATATTGTTCTTCCGACCAGCGCCTCTCGGCTGACACGGTTGTCAAAATTGGAGTGGCATCCTCTCAGTGTCACGATTCTGCTGTAAGTAAAGGACCGACTATGATACATTCTGTATTCTGACAATATTTTGATTTGTTACAAATAGGGAAACAACCCAAACTGTGCTTCGCAGACCGTCGATAAGTTGGATGACCATTTCCGCACAGCAGTTCAGTGTATGGTAAACCCCGATTTTATCAATTTTAAGAAATCTTGAATTTTGTGAAAATATTTTTCTATTTTGCGTTAGAGAAACAACAAGGACACTATAGTCCTCAAGTCACATCGTGAAGTCTAAGTACCGGTCTTCATTCTAGATTTTAGTGTAAACCAAAGAATTGGTCCAGGCAGAATGCTGTGGATTTGGACCGTGCTATTCGTCCACAATTTAATCAGAGAAATTCCTGTAGCGTCGCCAGGAATCCAGTTCTACAGAATATACAATTTTATTAATGAAGATAAATATTACAAACTGAATGTAATAAACTGTAACCCATTAGAACCAATACATGTTGGAAAAGTCGAAATAGAATGTTTAAGAACCACGGAGGTGCTAATTGTGCATATTTATTTAGTTTCACAACTCTTCGTCTGTTCAAGTACAAATAGAGCACCGTGATTACGTATTAACAAACTGCTAGGAAGTAATTATTAGTATTTTTCAGTCCACACTAACTAAGGCAACTAACGGAATGATCGATGCAATGTTGAATTTAATATGTGCCTGCTAAATGTTGCCTTATTGCTCAAGAAGAGCAAGGGCACGAAGGCACAAATTGAGCAAGGTACAAATTGGTCCGCGACCTCTTGATCCTATGAAGATATGAATATGCCATTTTCTAAAGGTCTCAACCGTCCATTCCATTTGTCAGAAAATCGGAGCAGGTATTTCGGGGATTTGTGAGATCGGAAATCCCACTGATCAAAGTGATTTTCTAAATGACAAAACAAATCACTGAAATGCTAGATTTTGAAGTTGAATATTCGCTGACTTAGCTTAATCTAATCCCAGAAATCAACATTTAGGATATAAAGATTATTTCAAAATCCACAACAAATGAACCTTACCTGCCGGATAGCTGGAAAAATGAAGCAGCAGGTTGAGTGTGTAAGTACTCAAAATGATCACCAGTCTTTAGCTGGAGAACGATAGTCATTGATGTGGCCACAGTAATTGTTTATAAGGTGACCAGATTGAATTACCCACGAAATTAAACAATAATATAAGAACAATTTTAAGAAAGCAAAACTCACTGAAACTAAATTATATCATCATTTCATGTTAAAATTGGGTTGAACAAAAAAAAGTCAACAACAATGAACATAACTTACTCAATCTCCACACTGAAGAAAACGAAACTGTATAGTTCGTAGAAATTTCCAGACTTCCTTAGAAAATGGAACTGAGGGTAAAACTTCTTGGCCGTGATGAAATACTTGGCATAAATAATTAACATATTTCAATATAGAAACATTATTTATTTCAAGGGCTGGTTGAGTTTTTTGCTGGTTGAGTCACTCGACGTGTCAGAGTAAAAAATATGTTTAATATTAATCACAGTATTATTCAAGGTAACTGTACTTGAGTGGTAATAATTCCATACATTCAAAAAGTTCAGAGACGAAATATTTGTTGCAAAATAAATATTTATATTTCTCCGAGACTAAATTAGAAAGTTTACCTTGTCTGAAAAATAAACAAGAACGAAACAAGAAAATCACTTCTATTTGCCGTATTAATAAACGAAGGAGTATTAATCCGAGTTTACATAGAAGCTGGCAATTTCTACGGACATCCTTCAGTATAGAAATGCAGTGATGGTCGTACTGATTAGAGTATCAAGAAGCAGAAAGAATAAAGCAGGAGTTCCAGGACCGAATGGTCCAAATGCGAGGTTTAGTTGAGGTAGTGATGTGAGTCGTCTACGACGAAGTTTGCGATTTCCAGGGGATAAGATATTCCATTTCATCAGATTCAAGACCTCAGCAGGTTTTTCGTAGAGCCAACAGAAGGGATTTTTTCAACAAAATTCTGTACAAGACAAGGTAGCCTACCAATGTCGCAAAATGTAACACGAAATCGAATGGGCTTGGTGACATTTTGAAACTACAGTTGAAACATGCGACAAAACATATACCGGAAAGAACTAGAAGTACCGGTAGTACTGACCCACACACTGAGTTAGCGTTCTGAATGACGATTTGAAATTGTCGATATATCCGGACGAATGATGTGATTTCAACAGGCGAAATGTTGTTTTTGGCTTGTCTGAAATGATAATATTTGGAATCAAGAATTAATAACTCAAGTCAATTGAGCCGATGATTACGTGGAATGTGAAAATCGACTGCGTTTACTTACATTTGAGTGAAACAATAGTGTTCGACATTTACAACTCCAACGGCGAATACACAGAATATTGTTTGAGCTGCCACAATGGCAAAGCATCCATAAAGTTCAATTAGTATTAAAATAGTTCTTGCCACAATAACGCTAGTAGATTCCCAGGAAACGTCAGAATGAAATGAGTTGCAAAGCAATGCCAAACTTGATGATCCGTAGATGAAGTCACAGTTTGTCAGATTCAAGCTCAGTACTAAGAATGCAAGAGAAGCGTTGAAGATGATAAAGAGTGTCTTGGTTCCAGTAGTCAGTTTCGCGGTGACATTATCCTCAATCCCAATAAAACCTTGCCCTGAAAAAGTTGAGTGCAGTTAATATTTCTAGTAATTTTCTCATGTAACCCGTTTTTATTTGATATATTTTTAGTGAACGGTGCCATACGTAAGATCAGTAGAATCCCACTCATCCATACCGTAAAGATAAGAAATTGTAAGCAAAAAAAGTGATTTAGGATTTATGTTTAACACTTTTCGTACTTACTCTGAAGAGAACCAAAGAAATGAATGAATTGGTTGATGTTGTACACACATTCGTCATCTTTCCTCATCACGTTGATTTGAAGAACGCTGGTCATTGATGACGCCACTGTGAATGTGAGCAATAGCATCATGCGTGTATTGCTGATAAAATGGCCAGGTTCAATACCTCCGAAAATTAAACAAAAGTAGAAGAACATGTTTAAGAGTATGAAACCCGCAGCCACAATATTGCAACGAACATCCTTTCTAAGAAATTGAACTTGTTGTTTTTCTTGATTCCATCGCATTGGGTATGCTCCAGAATAGAAGCACGAATTGACGAGAAGTCTGATCACGCTGGTTAAGCTTGACATTTTGGAATTTAAAATAAAATAACAATCTCGAAATTGTGACAGAAATTAGATTTACTCAATATATGTACTTAACGGGTAGTATTAGTCGTAACGCAATTGTCCCAGGTTGTGAAAGAACGAACTGGTTCGTCATATGGTGACGGCTGAACTGGAACTATTATTATATCAACATTGCTGACAATAATTATAAGTTGAGGACTTGATATGCTGTTATTACGTAAACACTTAAATATTAAATGACGACATTTGGCCGACAATGCTGAAAAGGAATTGGGGTATTTCTTAATTAATATATGATTTGATTTGATTTGATTTCTTTCTTAATGTGAGTCAAAACCCTCGACCACATTGTCGATGTAATTGCCCGTTTATTTGGGGAATTGTCATGTTCATGAAGTGTTGATTTTGTATATTTGTATTGTAAAACTTGGGTTCAAATAAATAAATAACATACAACTACGCAAACTGATTTTCTTAACATAGAAACACACGTTTCTAACGTGTTGTTGTAATCGCACTCTGATTGCTTTGAATATTAAATCAGGCGAGGAAATGGGTAAACACAGCACAGCGTTGTTTCTGTGTGATAAATTCTGAATTCCCAATTTACTCTATTCCTCAAACACAAATATTTTGGAAATGCTGACCAGCCACAAAATTCTATGAAAACACAAACATCTGAAATTGGATTTTACTTGCGAACTGATTACCGGCATTTAAAATTCAGGAAAACATGTTCGTTATGTTGGAATCGAATTTAGGATTGTGGGCCATTGAACGAACACTTATGGTAAAATGCGCCAAATTCAGCCCAATTGTATTGAAATAAGAGATCCCTTGTTTACATTTGCTATCAAATTACAAACTAGAAACCGAATTATGAGAATGTAATCGTTTTATATTAACGTTTGAAGTGGCCAGCAAAAAATCGCCTCTTCAACTTCATTACGAATGGATACAATTGCTCTGAATACTCTGCACGTGATTTAGTACAAAAATACAGTAATGGTCGCATTGATAAGATTGTCAATTAAAAGAAAAAAACAAACTACGATTTGCTGGACCGAATGACCCAAAAACAAGGACCAAGTTGGGTAACGCCTTCAGATGCCTACGTGTTTTCTTTGTGATCACTTTGTTCCATTTCATCATATGCAAAACCTCAGCAGGTTTTTCGGAAAACCAACAGAATTGTTTCCAAAATATTTGGTATATTATAAGGTAGGCCAACAATGACATGTTATGTAGGACGAAATCGAGTGGGGGAGGAGACATTTTAAAACTGCAGTTGAAACAGGCGACGAAACAGATGCCAGTTAGGACAGGAAGTACCGGCATCACAGGTCCATACGCTAAGTTGACGTTCTGGATGACAATTTGAAATTGTCTATAAATCCGAACGAATGATTGGATTTGAGCATATGATAAGTTGGTGTCCTTTGTTTTCCTGTAAAGGAAATCGAGTTCCAAAATTAACGATTGAACTTAACTTGACACCCTCTTTAAAATTTAGTACGTCAATCCTGTTGTGAGAATATATTAAATCCACTTACATTCGCATGAAACAGTATGGTCCAATATAGAGAATACTGATAGTAAAAATCCAAAATATTATCTGTGCAGTAACAACGGCAAAGCTTCCGTAGAGCTCAAATGCAACCAAAAGACTCTTTCTCCCAATATTTGCAATGATATCCCTAGTGCTGGCGTACTCCAATGAATTACACAGGAAAACTGAACCGGTGGATCCAAAGAGCAACTCGCAATTGGTAAAAGTTATGTTCACCACGAACAATCCAGCAAGAGTATTGAAGATCAAGAAGATTACTTCCGCAGCAGCAACCAGTCTGGTGGTGACCTTACACTCAATGTCGGTGAAGCCTTGCTCTAAGAAATCAATTGATTGTAGACATCCAGCTTACAAAAAATTATAGAGATGAAAAAAATTGGAATCACCTCTTATTACTATAACTTATTATTTTTATATTATTATACCTTTAGTAAAATTATTGGTTTAAGTCTTTAGTTTTATTTTTTATTTTAGTTTAATGTTTTTGTTGTGTGTGAGCTATGGATTTGATGACTAGAATAAAATTACATGAAATTAGTAGTGGTAAAACTCAGGGATTCTTTATTGGGAAAAGTCAGGTAAAATAGGGGACGATTATGAGAAAACACTAAACTACAATAATTGAATGAATGTATTGTTTCTTGAAGGGTTTCGAAAACTCTATTTTGGTATACAATGGCAGGCTGAGAATTCTAAAACTCACTTTGAAGAGAACAGACGAAATGAATTATCTGGTTTAGTGTGTAAACCCATTGATCACCACACATCAGAGTGTTGAGTTGAAAAACACTTGTCAGTGATGATGTCACTGTGAACGTGAGCAGTAACATCACTTGAATGTTGTTTATGAAATGACCAGATTGGATCCCGCCCATAATTAAGCGATAGTTGTAGAAGACGTTTACAAGCACAAAAGAAACAGCCACTAAATTGCTCCGAATACCATTCCTGAGAAATTCAATTTTCTGAGTGTCCGGATTCCAACGAATCGGATACGCTCCAGAATAGAAACACATATTTATGAGCCGTGGGATTTTTCTGGTTAACGTTGACATCTTGGCTTGAGATTAGGTTGCTAACAATTTGGTAAAATGTTATACCCGAAATGTTCGATATTATCAGTCAGAACCCACAACGCATTTTCCTCAGCCGTGAATTGTTCTTCTGAGATGACAGCGGCAGTGAGACCACTAATACATCAACCTTGCTTTGCAAGCTCTAAAATAATGCTCGACTTAAATAATTTACACAATTAGGACCAAGACTCACCTAAATTTTGCTCTGCAATTAACTAATTATGACTCTGCCTTTCTCTGCTGTTGAAATTTCAGTGAATTTATTGTCGATATTAAATAAGGCAATAGAAGGGTAGATT
>JAQFYE010006230.1:0-11018 GCA_034694305.1 Protaphorura glebata
TCATTTCTCATCATCTTTCATGTCTTTAAAGTGAGATATACAATTTTAGCCCATGTGTACTCGCCCGAGTACATACGGGCTAGTCCGGAGACAGCTGGGCTAGCTTGAGTACATACAGGCCGGCCTGAGTACAAACAGGCCGGCCTGAGTACATATGGGCTGGTCCGTTTATAGTTGGGCTAGCCTGTTTGTACTCGGACTGGATATACACATGGGCTGCAACATTTACATTAGAATGCCTAGGATACACCACAAGTGGAATTGTTGACTAATTACATGTGTACTTGATATCCAGTATGGTTTGGTTTACAACAGTTAACTCTGGAAAGCTAGACCAAGTTAAAAATCCTGTCATCCATTTCAATTATCCGTTTATCCATTAGCCTAGTCCGACATTATGTAATATAGCAAATTTAATGGCTCTGTGTTTAATTGCAACTTTTTAATTCGGCACTGTTCGAGAAAATGAGTTAGAAAAAACAATGACAGCCGGAGGAAACTCTATTTAACATGTAAATTTTTCTAACATTGTAATTAAATAATTAACATGTCATTAATTCATTCCACCTACTGGTCATTTAATAAGTTCGGCAGAACGCCTATATATTGCTGGTGTTAACGTAATTAGGGGGTTCTCTATATTGTATTTCATATATATCCGATGAAACTCTTCATTTAGCCGGTGGAAAAATAAAATACCCGTTGGCTGCAAATCGCATAAGTCGAGTTGGATAAATGGGACGAATACGCAAGGACGGAAGTTGTTAAGGTTATTTGGATGGAAAAGTACAAAGAGAATTACCGGTCAACTCGACGTAATATTGCAGTCAAACGATCCCAAAGAGATTGGTTAACAGGAACGTTTTAAAATGAATGGATAATAATATTCAAGAAATCACACTTTGCGATATTGCAATACGTGGCCATAGAGATAAAAGGATGTCGATGCGGAGACTAATACGAGGGTTGTCTAAAAAGTTCTGAAAATGGGGTCAGAGTCAGAGTCAGCGTCAGAGAATTCTTTATTAAAGTCATAATGTTCCATAGCCCATTCAGTTCAGTAAAATAACCAAATTGGTATTTTGAGACGACTCAAGAATTTGAAAAAATTAAAACTTTTCAACGATTTGAAGATTAGGCTGAAAAGAATACCGTACAAAGGGCACAGTAAAGGACGCATGTTAGTATTCGGTTGATTTTGGATATGTTATAGCCCTTGACCTCCAGAACAACTTTTGTGCAGGTACCAACACGAAAGGTTAACTGGTATGTCAACAGCACAGTCATGTTTCAACCGATTGACCTGTAACCTCTGAGGTTGACCACAGAGAAATGATAGGGGCAAAAGTTGTTTGCCTGACTGATTGAAACAACTTTTGTAGTGGTTTATCATTTCGTTACCGGGGAACCACAGATCGACTTTTGACGACCACTGAAGGCCACCAGTAGTACCTTCGTGTTGGGACCGTCACGAAAGTTGTTTGGGAGGACATGGGCTAAGACATCCTAAACGCAGCCGGTTCTGGCAGGGGATTTTTGGCCGTTCCCTTTGTGTGGTATCTTTTCAGTAGCTTACTGCTTCGATCTCTCAGGAAAGGAGAGTTTACCATGATGTATTCATATCAATCGTACTATACATCCCATACTTTATGCAAATAAGAATTAGCGGTGAACTGATATTGTCAAATAAATAATAAGTCGATTCCATACAGTACTCATTTCGACGACGATATTTGTAACAAAAACCACAAGCTACATATCTACCATTTTAATGCTCTACCATATTAAGATTATTCAACATCTAGTGCAAATTATTTAAACTGCATAAACTAATCACTATAATATTTGGTATATGTGCTCGTACACTCAAGGCAGTAACATAGAATAACGGATCAATAATAATACAGCTTGACAACACACGTCCGTAAGTACTGTAAGACCTTATTTAAAACAGTACGATTATATTTCCATACTGTGTACCGAACAAGAACCCACGCTCCCAGATCGAATTTGAAGGTTTTGCAGTATTGACTGGTTATTTCAATCAAGACACTTAAAGCTGCCAGACCACACCCAATCAGCAAGATAATAAAAATAGACATTATGTTCGAACTTGTGTCCATCGGCACAAATAGTTGATCTAAGGGTTTCTTGTCTTTCCAACGTCGTCGTGATTCTCTTACTCGAATTTCAGACAATGCTATTTCCCACCAATCGTAAATTCCAGACTGGATGACCAGCTTCGTCCGACATGTCAAATACTCCTTTCCAATCGGTGTGTATATATACAGGAGGTGATTTAGCTGAACACCATCCACTACTCTTTTCTTTAACTGTTTGTTTACCTATTTGTTTAAGACAGTGATTAGATATCATTATGTGGCAGAATGGTGAACAAGTGCGTTTCATAACCACGTACCTTTGTTGAATGACTCAATGTTTTCAATTTCTCGTCTATGACCGAACTGGATGATATATATGCAGTCATATTGCAATAAAAAATGGCTTTTTCGGGAGACTTGTATTTATTTTGTCGAGCACTGAATTGTTCCTGAAATAAGGTTTTCAAAACTTCTCCAGTTTTGTCGTACGGCTCTTTATCCTTGCAATGCGTAATACCACGCATGAACTGGCCAAACCCGGTCTCATATTGCATCTCAAGTTGTAGCCACTGAAGTATTTTTGCCGGATTTGTTGACCCTAAGGCATCACAACCAATAGTATCGTAAATACGGTGCCCTGCATTCGTTGCGATACTGAATGTTCGGTGCTTTCTTTCCAATCCTTCAAAGTGAGGCGTTGGGTCACTGTATAGCGTTACATTATATTCTCTGAGTTGTTGAATGTTCTCTATATAGCGCTCTGATCTGGGCGCAATAATGTCAGTTGTAACGATTCCTTTGTATGCGTTTAAGAGTGTGATTACGCTCAAAAGCCACGCACCTAGGATCATGTTGAACCATTTATAATTTGAGAGCCTGACAGGAACACTTGGTGAATGTTCGACAAGGAGGGAATACAATGTTAGAGTGAAATCTACTGCCCTCAATTTGTAGGAATATTTGCCAAAGTGGAACACCGTCACACAGAATGAAACCGTAGTTATTAACGTTGTAAACAATGTGAGCCAGAGTTTGAGCTGAAATGGCATTAGGAAACCACGAAACGACAGAAATGGATCTCCGATTGTTGTACAGGATACAAAAGACAACTTGTCATGGCCTACAACGGTGATAGAATGCATATAGTCCGGATATTTCATAACTTGTGCATAAAGACAGAATTGTGTTACAAATTGACTTTCGTAAATTGACAGAGATGTGTAATTTCCGCCAAAAATTAAGGGTACAATGTAGTTGTAAAACGTAGATTCGTTGGATGGCTTTAAATAGGCTGACTTGTTGGAGAATGTCTCGGGAGATATAGTTTGGACATCTCTCATCTCTACCTTGCAAGCGCAAGGACTGGATAAAGCGAGGAACTCAGTCTCGAGTCGTCTATGCTGTTCCAGGATTTCTTTTTCAAAATCCGTCGGAGATTTGATTCTCGATAACCTTGTTTTCGGGCAGTCGTTGCAAAATAGTTTGACATGACTGATTTCTTTTATTATTATGGCGTTGGAATGAGTCGAATCCATTGGCCCGTCCAGAATCCAAAAGTATGATTTAAGAAAGACCTCCTGCGAGAAATGTCCTTGCAAATTGTTTTGCCTCTCATCCAATATGGGACCTTCGTGCAGCAAGATATTCATCGTAACCGAGTGCCAGACTGGTGTCTGGAATTGACTACCACCAGATGACTTGATATCATTAGGTGTGTGAATGTTAATACCAAAACTGGAGAGATAATATCGGAGAAATGAGAATAAATTTTCCAGATCGAATGGTAGGTAAATAAAATGAGAAATCCCATTTGTTCGAGTAAGTCCTCTGACTTGAACTGTTTCAAGTGTCACAAGAGATGTCTGCAGCCGCCCATCCCCACCCCAAACAAGGCTTCCAAATTCTTTTGTATTGGTCACAGTAACTGGAACTGTGAATGGTAGAAATTCAATATTTTCGTAGTAAATCACATTATTAATTTGTGTTGGGTAGAGGTCCAGTATTCTATTCAAGTTGTTCAATAATACGACACTGCCGTCAGATTGTTGACACCAAATAAGTAACGTGGTTAACAGGACAATTACTTTCGTATATTTCATGGTCACGAATTAAAACTCTCTTTGGAGGTATTGCCTAGTAGAAGATGCGTTTTCTGTATTCCTAATTCTTCCAGAAATGTTCAGACTGACATATTATGTCGAAAACCATTAAGATTAGATACTGACCGGTTTTGTGTATATTTATGTATTCGATGTTAGAATTTGTCCTGTATGGTATATATTATGAAGCAAGAAAGCCAAGAACAAACTGAGTCGAGGAAGACACGAACTACCTGTTTGCTTTATTCAACGAACATGCATGTATTGTTTTATATTCCCTGGTGATATTGCTAAAAATTCAGGAACGGGCTATGTAACGATATAGAGAATCAATTTACTGGTCCCATGGTATTCCGTAGATATTTTGTTCTTTCTCTGGCTGTACGTTGAAAAACTGAACAATAAGTTAAACTTAAATTAATAAGCTCCTATATCAATAACGACACCATGCATATTATTATAGACTTTGTTTCTCATTTGATATCGATTTCTACCTCTAGGGATTCCAAATTTGCAACTGATACATCGTCCAGGAGATGAAAACGGATGGAATTTTGGTATTTCGCAGAACAGTGACTAATATGCTCATCTCTGTACATCCGTCGTTCTATAGTTCCTATTGTAAATTTCTTTGAGACGCATCCACTGTGCTGTCGATGTCATGGTCATGCAGTTCGAACAGAACACCCGGGTTTAAATAGATAATCCAGAATCCAAATGATACGAGTTCATAAATGACGTGACATGAACTGAGAGTTTGCATGTCTAATCCAACCGTATCATCCGAGGCGTTGGATTGTAAAACATAACTTGTCCCTGACTTTTGCAAAGTTTTTTGTTCACCACCGAATATCGTCACTTTGCTATGACGAAAATGACTTGTTCGTACCGTTCTTGAAAATACGACATGGCCCCACTATAAAATTCCATTCCGGGGAGATAAAATCCTATGTAGTCAGTAGTCACTACCTCACCACATCGAGCGCGCACGCCCACGAAAGTCACACTCATTCGCTCATCAAAATCAAAATCAAAGTGTGCACGGATTCCATTCAATCTGTTCCTTGACATTTGGACAATTTCATCGTAGAATTGAAATTGGTTGCAAATGAGTGGGAAGTTCATGGAAATATTTCCAAGACTGGGGCATCGCGATTTATCTGACAAAAGACAAATGGCTAGGACAGGTTTCACGTCTCCACCAACTTTTTGATCCAACGTGTCCAAAGTCACTTTAAAGTATTTTGAGAGGAAGTCTGGCATCCGCTGGGACATGAATGCCTTCATTGTACGGTCCAACTGCAAACATTGTGGCGTATTGTAGCGTTTGATTTCCAAGTCTTCCATAACTATAATAACTTGCTGTCAACATGAATGGCACGCTCTCTCTGATGCATTTCCTTGACCTGTATCCCTTGATACCGCATAAGTTATAGTTAATAGGGTTTATGACTGTGATTTTGATTACATGTCTCAGACAATTGACCAGACTCATTCAATTGTAATGGTAATGCAACTTAACACATAAATAAATCAGACTCAATCAGTCAATTAATTTTAAAGTCTTGTCAAAAGAACAGAACTTACGGTATTAAGAAGGCCGTTGGATTTGACCTTATTTCTGATATGTTTAAACCATTGACCTCCCGAACAACCTCTGTTAGGACTTCGCCCCAAAAAGTCCGACCATTTTGTCGCTAGTAACACTTTGGACGCCATTGGGATCCCTATGACTTCACAAATAGCAGCTCCGCCTCAAATTACTAACGGGTAAGTGGTAGAACTTTCACAAAAGTTGTTCCGATGTTAAATGACTACGACATTTCCCAACCAAATGTAACTGCTTAATTTTTGCATTTATAACTTGTTCACTCTGTCGTCCTGAATTGTATGAAGGACACAGAAAGTAAAATTATCCATACTACATAGATTTTACCAGAACACCGTCTGTGTCGAAACTAACGTAAGTAGCAGGATTACAATTAATACTATTTTTCTATATCTCTAATATGATTCGGTGGATATAGGGAGCGTCCAATGACACAAATTTAGGCTTATTTATTCGAACGTTAAACTACCTTGGTCGTCCAATTCTGGGAAACACTTTGTCTCCTAGAATTTTAATTTATTATTTAGATTGTGAAATTACCTATGGTGGTGTCATAACCAACGCCACGAGTAGCAAATTTGTCAAAATACCGAAGTACAAACCTGCCTTGTATAAACCTATTAGTTCAAATTATTTCTGTCGTAGTAGAATTTTAATTAAAAGATGATTAACGACGACTATTTTCCAATGGACTCCATTCAATCCCGAGCATGAAAAAAACAAACATGTGCCTGCATGTTATCATGTTGACACTATCGTTGACGTGTGTTCATACCAATCAGCCATTGAAGATATCGAAGGAACCAGAGAAGTTAATTACTAATAAACCAATGCGCGAGGTATTAAATCCCTAAAAATTGTTGGCAAGAAATTTTAAAAATAAAAATCCCTTTACTTTGGAATTTTGAAGTGAAGTGACTTCGATTTTAGCGATTTTAGCGATAGCAATTTTATACGATGTGTGATTGAATTTTGGGGTTTTACGAGAGGATGAGTTTATTGACCCTGACAACTCGGTATCTCATGGTTTTGGGCTAGAATTTGTGAATGACAGAAATTGAAATAGTTTTCTGGCTGGCCAGGCGTATGGGACTGACTGCAGTACATGGTGGTTCATAAATATTTTTGAAAAAATCGAGACTTCATAACTCACTGGAGTGTACGAGGGCAGGAATTGGACTCCACAGTAGGGTGTATCATAAATTAGATTCCACATGGTTGTTCATAGGTATTTTTGAAAAAATTGACATTTTACAGGGAAACTGATTACTGGGGTGTGCAAGGACAGGGAATATACTCCACTGGGGGTTGGTGCATAGATGAGTTACCATAAGGGTGGTTCATAAATATTATTAAAAAATTTGAGATTTGACAGGGTAACTGACTACTGGGTGTTGTACTGATGATGATGTGGTATGTTGGAGTCGCCTAGCAACGGAATGCAATTTAAATATTTCCATGTTTTTTGTGGAAATGCTGCTACAAAATGGTTACGTCATCAATTGGGAACGTCGGGAAGTTTATATATCGAGGTTGCATAGCAACGAATGCAATTAAAATATTTTGTTGAAAAGTTTTTGAGGAAATATGATTATATGGTTAAGGCACGGACTGAGAACGTATGGAAGTCAAAATAATTAGAAAAGATTTCTACCGGGCATATTATGAGGGGCATTCGTGTGGTTCGGTGAATACGCCGTCGAATAATAAGAGCGTGGACCTGTTTGGGTTTATGACTGCGCTCACGTCTTCCGACTTGACCAGTGATTTTTTAGCAAAGACAATAGGCTTGGTTTCTACACTAACAGAATGTATGAATGAAGTATGTGTGACTAATTAGAGTCAGCTAATTAATAAGGCTAAAGGTTGTGATAAACAACCTACGTGCGGACCATTCACACCAAGCTTATATAATATGATACTATGAGCAACAATATTGAGGTATCGGCGGAATAGTATATATTTTACTAAGTTATGAATTTGTTAAAAACTTTACATAAAACATAGAAATCTCGTAAAACGAAAAAAATTATAGAAATTGCCCTCTTCACCCATGGAAAATTGACGTCGATTCTATCCTTCTCCTTCGAATTGAAATACCAGTTTATTAAGTCGCATACGTGATTAATATGTTTTGGTGATTTGTCTGTACGACCGCGTTGCATGTTTAAAATTTCCCTAATATAATTACCTTCAGAATTCATGCCCACATAAATTGTGATTAATTTTTTGACGATCGAAATTCTATAATGTTGGAAGGCTTCCCATTCAGTTTTTATATTAGAATCATTGAAGTATGTCTCGGGTTTCTCGTGTGTTTTTTTGAACGATTCAATATTTATTGTGCGACGTCTCATTGTAATTCTGCTTTCAGTTCCGATGAACTGTGCTCGGAAATCCTAAGCAAATAATTTTATTTTTGTGACATTGTCGAAGTATTTCATTTCACGAAGACAGATACTTACACTTCATTTTTTTTCCATTCTGGACTTCCTCATTGACTATCCTAGTTCAAATATCCTTACATCTTTTTTTTTGGTCGACCAATTTTAATTTTTGCTTCCGAAATGAGTGACCTGGAGTGAGTGGCCTTGACTTAACATGGCCTTAGTGGCCCTATTCCATTGTTCAAATTTATTCGTGACTCATCAGCCATTAAAGCGCTGAAATAACATGAGTTGGCTTTGAGTTCATCTCAGTTCAAGAATGAGTTCATTTGAAAGTCATTTAGGCTTAAATTTGTGGTATGTCTATTGCATGCTAGGAAAATATGTACTTGTTAATTAGTCTTGTATGTATTTATTCATGAATATTGATTAAGATAAGGATATTTTTGTACCATTGACATTGACTATATAACTTGGAGCTTTAATCATTTTATCCTTACTCACTTGTTCGCTCTTGATGAGTCGAGTCAGGCAGAAATACTCTCTGCTTCTGACTTCACTTTGCCTCATAACCAGTAACACAGTCTACGTTTTGTTAAATAAAAAGACAACTCGGACAACAAAAATCTATTCACGTCTCCTTATTTCTTTTTGAGTAATTTTTAGAAATTAGGAGTCTTCATCACACCCTAAAAATTACTCATCCATTCTGCAATGAGCAAGGGTCTCGTAATTTGCACATATACTATTTGTAGCAATGGAGTTAAGTTTTTTCAAACTCTGATTTGCTTCGGTGCGCATAGTTTCTTCAAATTATTATGCCTGTTCGCTTCGTGCATGCTATTATTGTGGAGTGGTTGTTGGATGTTTTTGCGAGGAAATTTTTTTTCATACCCGGCGGGTACAAAAATAAGCATCTCGGGTGCATACCCGGGTGCTTTGGGTGACACTACTCTGGACGACACACCGTTTCCTGAGCTCAAGCATCGGAGATCGGACTCGAGAGACCTGATTTCAACACTACTTGACTCAGCCCAAATTACCTTCAACTGTCTTCATTTTTTTTTACAAAACCCAGGAATTCTCTAACGTGGTGGACCATCTCTTGTTGTCTAACCAGTGATAATAGAGTTGACCCGAAAAGATGAACCAAATTTTATCAACCCTTGTGTGGTCCTGATCTGACGGGAGACATTAGTTTCCACTCACAACATCAATTGTTTGCCTCCAAATCCAAATAAATAAATGAAAATCTGGGGTAGGACCCGACAACTTCTGAGGAGAATGACAGAAAATATGGAATCTTATAATTCTCCTAATATCTTATAATATTTAAAATATTAAATTTTGTCTTCATTAATTCATCGCGATAGACGACTCCTATGGTCAATCAGACGAGTAAAAAGTGTACCTTTTAGTCGTGTGTTTGGTTACATGTTTATTTTAATTTCCACTCACAGAGTTTATCCATGTGGAACCGTCTCCAAAAAATACTGATTCCTCTCCTCTTTTTAAAAGTATTGGCTGTAATCTTACTTATTACGCAAATGAATGATTTCGAAAAACCGCTGAAAGTTACTCTCCAACTGAAATCGTCGAAGGAATTACTGATCTAGGTATCAAACCACCACTGGCGGAATAATGGCAGAGCAGACTACGAAGAAGTCACAAAAAGTTCCATCTCAAGAATTATCCAAAATTGTTCAAACGCAATCTGCTAATATCTTCAAAACTCAAGGGATTGTAATGTCTCAACACTTAAATATGGACATAAAATGGTAAGATTTATTTACAAAATGCTTCAAATAAATTAACTCGTGTTATTTTTGGTTAAATATTACTGAAAAAATTAAACTCATCAACACCAATTCCTTGTAAGGCTTACTAG
Source organism: Protaphorura glebata (assembly GCA_034694305.1). Taxonomy (NCBI): domain Eukaryota; kingdom Metazoa; phylum Arthropoda; class Collembola; order Poduromorpha; family Onychiuridae; genus Protaphorura; species Protaphorura glebata. Next base: position 10,086 of record JAQFYE010006230.1, read on the forward strand.
AACTAGCGGGGTACAATCTCTCCGCAGAGATTGAATGCCATTTCGTATAAGCAGAACTTCCCACTACAAAGTACACGGGGGCAAAATGGCAGCAAAAAGCACGCATAGTTTCTGAAATGTAAGGCAATCAAGAACCTTGCTTAACATGCGTGTACATCTGATGGAGTGGGGCTCCGACTCCGACTAGACACAATGAAATATACATATATCAGTAGACCCGAAAAGAAAAGCTATTAATCCTGAAACATTTTGTTTATAATTTTAGCATGTGGTCTAGGATGTCAAATTCAACATCGAATCGCATTTATGTCTCATGATTTTTTACGCTTCTGAAATCCCATTAATTCATGATGAGTCAAGTAACTGGCCATAGTCAAAACAATGGAATTTAACTTTCTACCCACTTTTCCTGTCGAAAGTAGTATTAAGCTTAACTTTAATTTCACTTCTTCGCTAATAATGAAGTCTTTAAATGTCACACTGTTGTCTCATTTAATAGCATTAGCTAATATTTTTCATACCTTACGACCTTTCAATAGAAATGATTTGTCACATTGCGACATATTTAATGGATACATCCGGCCAAACGGGCAATCTCCGAGCAATGAACTTATTTGAAAGTGTAGCAAGTTGGTTTTGGTTAAACAATGTATTTATTGTCGGAATGTGTGATTTATAATTTGCATATCCTATATTTGTTACCTTTATTCAACTGAACACACGTTCCCGTTCCCATTGAGCAACGGAATCGTGGCAGACAAAGCTGAGTTAATCCATTCGGAGCCATTCACGTGGTGGATTGGTCAATTCAAGAAACATGGACTACGGTTATTGCCTGCGGAAAGGAGAATGGTCAAAAGACGTGTTTTAGGAATTGTCTCAAATCTTTAACTTATTTTTCTAAAATTTTGAAGTTGAACAAATTGAAAAGCT
>JAQFYE010006231.1:0-11018 GCA_034694305.1 Protaphorura glebata
AGATGGCCGCTAATGTATTTTCCTTATATAGACATTTCAGTTACTATGCCATCTTTATGTGGTGGGGTGTCGGATAAGATTTTGAGCAGTTCTCATTGTTTATTACTTTTTGGCTCTCCTGACTACCTGCTTGACCCTCCTTGGCTGTGTGTTTCTGGCTGTCATGCAGCTCAGAATTTATTTTTGTCACTGCTAAAATCAAGTTTACCTCGACTGGGCTTTTCTGACACTACATCAGTAAAACCTCGCAATGAAGTACCATTTTAACGAAGAGTACTTCAAATAATTCAAATACTTACTTGTTTATTTTAATCCCATTCATATATGGACAGGCTTCGACAAAAAAACTGGCTCGACGAAAGAATTCTTTAACTGGGACACTCGTTCGATTCTTCAAATTTTGCCATATTTCTTCGGTGTGCACTGTTATGGGCGAAACTGTTATGCGTGAAGAAATACTGTTATGAGCGAAACCCGGGAAAAAGATGGCTACTGTGTTGCCAGTTCCTCCAAGCTATGAAAAGTTAACGTTGCCACTGAACATACGAGTGCACTCACCGTAAAGCTATTCATACTAAATATTAATAACTTTAACGATAAACAAAATGTGAGTGTAAACGTAAATATGTCTAGTTGTTGTTCAGTTGTTGAATGAACTACATCATTGGTGTGCCGTTCATTAGTTAGCTAGTAACTTCGTACGGTGCGGCGGCGTGGTCGGCGTTTTGTTACAAAAAAGTTCACTTCATACTAAAAATTTCTTGAGAATAAATTCTCAAAAACTTTTTTGAGAGAAAAAAATGTTTTTTTCATGTGGAATACTTCAAGAAGGTGGTCCAAAATGAGTCATTTATCGTAATTTTATCGGCGGTACGCCGCGAAAATTGCCGGCGGTGGCGTCCAAAATTTTCAAAACAAGCCCACCAGAGTGATCAGAAATTGAAATTGCGGGATTGAAGTCTGGTAATGCCCCAACACCCAAGAATTATAGAATGGTAGAAGATAAAATTGTTCGCCTAAAATCCCTACTTTCTGCTGGAAGCATTACATTGCTGGAATATACGAACGCAGTTTCATTTATTTTTCATTTAAAAATTTAGACTTATTACTACTGAGCTGAATTTATGTTATTATTTTGTATTTGAGTTGAGTATTTTTTGTTTTTGTATTTGTGTTTGAGTTTTGGCATGAATATTTATATTGATTTAAATTTAATGTAATAATTTTAATTTCACTTAATAAAATAAGTAACAACATAATTCGTCAAAAGGCTCAAATTTGGTTTACTAGAAAATGGCAACACTGTAGCCATCTTTTCCCCGGGTTTTGCTCATAACAGCATTTTTTCGCCCATAACAGTTTCGCGCATAAAAGTTCCGCTCGACAGGCGCACCCATTTCTTCCTACCCTCCTGATCGAAACTCGAAATATAAATACAGGTTTTGCGAGTAAACAAAATTAGTGTTGGTAGTGTCTCAGCAAAGTCTTATTTTTTAAATTGAGTAATTAGAATTGTCCCTTCATTGCCGTAATTAAGAAAATTCACTAAGACACCAAAAATGGTGATTTACTAATACATATAAAATCGCAGGTCTTAGAAGGAATGAAGAATTAGCTGTCATAGACTTCAGAATCTTAGATGAGCCGAGCGACGGTGACGTACTAATTGAAGGTAAGAATACAAATACAAATACTCACGTACAGGGTGTTACATAACTATTGCATGTCACTGTCCGAAATGGAATAATAATCATTCTTGAAAAATAATTGTATAGGAATTAAAGTGGCACTTGCAACGATGGAAAACACGACGACATTTCAAGAACTTGGAGCAAAATTCATCGGCAAGAAAAGCTCAGGTTGCGCAAAATTTGAATTTAGAACTGAAGAATATTGGCGATGCTACATTCATCAAAGCGGTAAAACATATTGGCATTCAAGTGGGACATGCAGAATGGGTTATGGTTCGGATGACAAAAATGCTGTTTTGGACTCTGAGTTCAAGTACGCTAAAATATGATTTGCTGAGTCCATACATTGTCAAAACTTGTCTATTTTTTGAAACAGTGTCTTGGGAATTTCTAACTTAAGAGTAGCAGATGCTTCGGTCATGCCATCTATTCCTAACGCCAACACTGCTGGCCCTACAATGATGATTGGCGAAAAAGCCTCGGATGTAATTTTGAAAACTTGGAAAGGACGAAGTAAATGAGAATTGCACTTTACGCATTACGAATTATGTCATTTGTGTATATCAATAAATCAATATTAGGATAAATTTAATACCAAACTGGAAGAAGTCATTTATAATTCACTGAATTATATTAAAAATAACACTCGTATTCATAACCGGATATGTTTACAATTAAATTTACACTATTAGTTGGAAATGTTGGTTTAATCCACACAATTTAATTATAAATCGGCAGATGCCGCGAATCATAGATATCACGTTAGTCAATCTTACTTCAACTTAGCTTATTGTGCTGAACTGTATCATGACGGTGAACAATGTAAAAGCCAGTACAAAGCACTGAAATGAAATTCAAGTTATTTATAAGATTCCATTACATAAAAATTCAGAGCACAATATGTGAAATAGCGAAAATGGAGCATACAAAGACTGTAAAAAATTTCTTACGCTTCCCATGAATCCATAGTTGATAGTGAACAGTCCGTTCCCCTTGATCCCTACGTAACAGCAGTTTAACTCGTCCAATAATATGACCACTTTATGTTGCGAAAGTGATAAATGATTTGAAGAATCGAAGATCCAAACTTTTAGGGAGTTCACCTGAAAGTGAGACAACAAATAATTGCGACAAAATTTCAATTCAATTTATTAAGAAGCAACACCTTAGGACGATTAACAACTATTAAATTGAACCAATAATTTTCACAAAGTTACCACAAGATACACTATAAGTAATTGAATTACTGACCTTTTTAAAATCATTCGTTAAAAATTACGGCAACAAGGGACTTACTTTGTAGCAAATATTGGAGGCGAATCCAGCAATACTAAAATGAATACTGATTTCCATGACTCTTAGCAAAGTGAACCACCCAGCCTCAATTTTCATTACGGAATCGAGGTATAAAGTATAATAAGATATTTCGTAAGCCATGAAATAGAGGACCATGGACCCCCGAAAGTGTCATTCATCAAATCAGAAATGACTTTGATGGATTCATACATCTCCAACGGAGTTTTCCATCGTTGAGATGTTAACCAATGAGAGTCATGCGTTTTCGTTGTTCTGGCCAGGGTACGTGCCGGATACCAAATACTTAAGCTAGCAAACAGGGTCGCAACAGATGCAAAATTGGACAAGAAATTGTAATAAATGTAAAGAAAGATCGACATCCAAGCCAAAATATGATCTTGAATAGAGAAATCTGCGACTCCCTTATTGATTAAGTTAGCTTTTTCGAGATTGAAGAAAGTTGTTCTTGCGTAGTTCAGATAAAACTTGTAAGTGTTTTCAAAGTTCCAATCTCTCGCAGGGGCTGGATCAGCTTCTATTTTGACAAACGGATAAGCGGCCCACAATGTACATATGCCAATGGCCAAACTCTTTGTCTGTAAAATATAAAATTGGCAACTTTTGAGATGAGCTGCGAAGGAAATTAAAATACGTAACGTAAGTATTACTCCGTGACCTTCATTTTTGAAACAGCAGGAGTTGGGAAATTTTGAGAGAATGTTGAGACTTCTTGGAGAACCAAGCGAAAGTTTTCTGCACTCAACCAAATTGTTTTACAGTAACTGATCATAAAAGCCAAAAGTGACACTTCGGAGGTGATTTTAAAGTACATGAGTGGTTGTTTTTTAAAATCTTCTGCCAATAATGAAAATCCTCGTATGTACATCAATTGACGGGTTACAGTGAAGAATTGTATCCATGCACAGAAAACCTTAACATTAAAATCATTAACTACGTTCATCACGATGGAAGATTAATTAAGAATATGCTCAGTAATGCGCATGTTGTTCATTATTATGGTAAATACAGCTTCATCGTTTATAGTGTATAGGGTATTTTGAAAATTCAATTTATGTCCGCATAGGCTATACAATCACGTCCTCGAAGAATATAAAGCAATTAAAAGTTGCTCCTTTACTTCAATATATACTAGTACACTCACCATTTGTAAGCAATTTTGGTGGATTCGGTATATCCCCTTTGTGTCCTTAACCAGTCGAAAGGGTGCAATACCAATATAGTAGCCGTAATAGAGGAATATTCTAAGGAAGGAGTCATAATTATCAACCTCGCTATTCTTTGGATTTATCATCATCAGTTCTTTATGATAAATTGTATACATTTGATTGGTAAAAAGTATTGGAGTGTCGTTTACAAAATCATTGACGCACTGGAAATGTTGGAAGTTCTGTCGATGTGCGCTAAGTGATACTTCCTTATCAAATGCCACTTCCTTATCAAATGCCACTTCCTGTACCGGCCCAACGTCAGTCTTGGCGCAAAGTTTTGCGATAGCAAACAGTTACAACTTCTAACATAATTCTCAGTCGAATGAAAACTCGTTTATTGATTTCGTGAGATTATTGTGAGATATGTGAGATAACCTATGTCCAAGTCAACTCATTGCTCTTTGTCTGTCAAAATAATACTTTTCTCAATCGTTACGCACTTCATCCAATACAAAAGACTTTCATTTAAAATATTTGTTTCATTAGGGCGGACCCACCATCTAATCAATGAGAAAAGTTTACATAAAGTAGGTATTGTACGAAACGGACAATCATTCACGTGAAGTCAAATTCTGTTTCATTCTAATCTAATGGGCGCAAAAACGTAGAAAGTGTAAACATATTTGCTGGAGCGAACACTATATAACCATGTCTGATGTATGCCCGTTTTCTTCTGTTTCTATTAATTATGGCCATAAACTATTCCATCCCAGTTTTACCTGACTTTTCCAATAAATAACCATAGATTGAATTCTCCAGTTAAAAATTCATTTACTGTACTAATTTAACGTATGCTCACTATTATTTTTCATTAAATATGAATTGAGTAAAATTGTACAATGTTAAATTTATTTTTTCATACTGGGTTACTTTGTGTAACATAGAACTAGAACCACTCGTTGCAGACGGAAATTATGATGACTCGTTCCCATTATGACATGTGGGATTTTTTGACCCATAGACCATTATATAAATATCTCAGGATGTCTTAGTATAATTAATTTACATATATTTCCAGTCGTAGATTTGTTCGAGGGTGACCACCATTAATTTTTCTTTTGAACTCGTATCAATTTATTTATTTCTGATTCTATTGTGAAATCTATTGAACAACAGCATCAACGAAGAACATATACAATATTACATTTCGTATTAATTTCAGGTTGTGAGATCAATGTAATTGTGTCCCACAGGATTGCCTTAGTCGAGCTCAGTTTTTTATTTTACTGAACTGAATCATGACGGTGAACAAAGTGACAGCCAGAATAAAGCACTGAAATTAAATTCACGTATTACTATACAACATGGAGACAACTGACTGGAGTTCAGTACCTGTACATATGTAATAAATATTTTCCTTACACTTCCCATGAATCCATAGTTAATTGTGAAGAGTCCATTCCCCTTGATCCCAACGTAACAGCAGTTTAACTCATCCAATAATAGGACCAATGTGTTCTGTGAAAGTGATGAGTGATTCGAAGAATCAGAGATCCAAACTTTTAGAGAGTTCACCTAGTGAGAATACCAGTAATTGCGACAACATTTCAATTCAATTTATTCAGAGGCAATTAACACCCTGTGCAAGACAGGTCATTAGGCTGCTTAATTAAACAATACTAACCTAACAAAAGCGATCAAATTGAACTAATAATTTTCTCGAAGTTAGCATAAGAAATACGATTATTACATTATAAATAATTTAATTACAGACCAATATTTAAAATCATTCGTTAAAAATGCAGCAATAATGTACTTACTTTGTAGCAAATATTGGATGCGAACCCAGCAATGCTGAAATGAATACCGATTTCCATTAATCTTAGCAAAGTGAACCACCCAGCTTCAATTTTCATTGCGGAATCAATGTTCAAAGTATAATAGGATATTTCGAAAGCCATGAAACAGAGGACCATTGACCCGAAAGTGTCATTCATCAAATCAGAAATGATCTTGATGGATTCATACATTTCCAACGGAGTACTGCCTCTTTGAGATGTTAACGAAACACGGGTTTTCGTTGTAGAAGATTCATGGGTTTTGATCGCTCTGGACAGGGTACGTGCCGGGTACCATATACTCAAACTCGCAAACAGCGTCGCCACACATGAAAAATTGGCGACAAAATTGTAGTAAATGTAAAGGAAGATCGACACCCAACCAAAAATGTGATCTTGAACGGACAAATCCGCTAATACTTTATTGGTCATGTTAGTTTTTTCGAGGAGGAATAAAGTTGATCTTGCATAGTTCAGATTAAACTTGTAAGTGTTTTCAAAGTTCCAATCTCTCGTAGGGGCTGGACCAGCCGCTAGCTTGATGAATGAATGGGCGATGTATACGGTACATATCCCAATGGCCACACTCGTTGTCTGTAAGAAATCGGCAGATAGATAACTATGCGCAAAATTAAAATATGCAAGTACAACTCGCTGACCTTAATCCTCGAAATTGCGGAAGGCGGAAAACATTTAGAAAATGTTGAGACTTCCTGGAGAGCCATGCGAAGGCTTTCTGCACTCATCCACAGTGTTTTGCAGAAACTGATCATGAAAGCAAGAAGTGACACTTCGGAGATTATTTTAAAGTACATGACTGGCTGTTTCTTAAAATCTTCTGCCAATAACGAATATCCACGAAAGTTCATCAATTGGCGGGTTATAATGCAGAAATGTATACAGGCACAGTAGACCTTTATGAGAATGAACAATTAATTCAATTAATAGATGACATTTGGTTCGGTAGGGCATGATGTGTCGATAATCTTAATAGAACCTTATGTGTTGAAGTTAATTTGTAATTATCATTCGAGCTGAATATTTGAAATTAAAACTACCTGGGACTCACAATTCCAAATATTCTGTGTACTCACCAACTGCAGACAATTCTTATGAATTCGGTAAATCCCCTCCAAATCCTTATCCAGACGGAATGGAGCAATTCCAATATAGTAGCCGTAATAGAGGAAAACTCTAAGGAAGAAGTCGTAATCATCAACTTCCTTATTCTTTGGTGTAGCCATCCTAGACGCTCCCACTTTTTTCGAAACTACCAGTACATAAATCGGAGAAATAACATTGGTGCTAGAAACTGGCATTTTAGGAGTTAAAATAAATTATTTAGAGGTTCGAATTAACATTTTTTTATTTCTAATGCCAGAATGCCAGTTTATTAACAAAATGTTTGGGCTGGCAGAGAGAAAAATTAAGATTGCGATGTGTGAAGAATTACACCCTTGTTCTTCATCACACGGATTTACTTCTATAGAGATTTGACACTTCATCTTCCCGAATTCATCTCTGGATTCCTTCATTGATTGCCGTAATGGTACAATTTTTACACATTTGTTTCATGGCAAACACTAACCTAGTATGTGTGAACGCAGGTCCAACGCACTCTAATAAAAAAAACAAACAAACAAACAAACAAACTAATGTCCTAAGCAGTTTGTTCTGACCTTCCACACCAAATGGCGTGGACAGGATGAGCTGGACGTTTTATGGCTGAAGTACACGCTATTAGTAAGCTCTTTGTAAGTTCGTATTATTCAGCCGTTCACTGTTCGACGCTTTTGAAAATTGTTTGTTACAAGTGGTGACAATATTTCCTCTTGAAGGTTACTTTTGAGAAATGGACAGCCCGTTCTGCAGCATATATTAAAATATTATTATTTCATCAATTCAATATGTCCTTCCATTATACAATAATATTCCTGACATTATGACATTAATTGCATAATCATGTATCTGCTGCTCCAATTTGTATTTTGCTCTCTGCGCATTTCGAATTGTCAAACCATTTCTTTTCACCAACACCTTTCACAGTTTCATGATTTCTATACCACTTGAAGTAACAAAGCCGCCTTTTAAAAATTTAATGCAACATATTTGGTTTGAGGCGAAAGTATGCTACATTCTTCGACGGTTGATGAGACGTATTGTAAATGTCACATCTAAAACCCAAAATCCTTAGAATTTGTTTGTTTGTTTTTCCATTGGAGTGCTAACTCTTGCATTCAAACATACAAAGTATGCGAAAAATTCCAACTTTGAAAAATTCCAACTTTGAACCCGAATTAGCTGGTCGAGTTAGAAAATCCTAGTTCTACATGACTAGATAGACACTATTAACAACTACACCGCGGTAAATAGAACTCCCCCTATAGGTATGCCAGTAGTCAAAATTCAGATATCAGATTAAACAACGATACTAAGGCATAGAATAACCTAACCGAAAAGTGGTAGGTAATGGGTTGTCAACCACTCTGTACGATACTCTCGATGTGATCGTTACGTATGTCAGAAAGGTGTTGGCGTCGATCAATTTATCAGCGTTAAATGGAGAATTTCTTCAAATATTGAGAGAACTACTACGGAACCAGCGCAAAGTTAAGTGTTCTTACAACGTACGTACACCATCTGTAATATTTCATTTTGATTAGCCACGTAAAGGGTGGGAATTATGCAATCACTTTCACAAAAGTTTTTCCGGAGGTCATTGGCTACAACATATCAAAAACTTGTATAATAGACTCCGTGGGACTTTCTAAATTCTCAGTACTTTTCACAACCCTAGTCATTTTAATTTTTGTTTCTATTTATCAATGCTACTCGCTTTAGGTTGTAAATGTCAGGGGTCTTGTCGAAAGTTCACTAACTTTTCCACTACCGAGTCACCGGGCACTAAACACCGAAAGTCAACGGTTTGGGCACAAAACTACCTGTCAGATTTGAACTTCGTCCAAGACCGCCGATAACGACTGCTAACGTTCCAATTGGCTAAAGAACTATCGATTCTCCGTCTACGCCCGAACTTCAGAATAATTCTCGCCAAATGACTCTTCGAATATCGCTTCATTCTGAACGGACGTACATCTAGTAATAACAAATATGAATTTGTCTGCATATCTTCTGAGTTACTGTTCGAACATCAATCATTGAGTGATGTGTCAGACAGTATCTTCTCACAAGGGTAATTTGTAATGTAAAATGTTCGTTACAATATCGAAAAATGGTATATGTATTCTCATTGTGACAATTCTCAAATGTATTTTTACTTTTTCTTTTTACAAATTGCAACTCAAAGGAGAGGAGAAAAATTTTGGCGACTGTCTTCGTCAAGATTCACTCAGAGACTCCCTGCTCAACACCCGAGCTTCTGTTGTGTATCTTTCACTTGAAACAATTCTTAGATTCCGATTCTATATTTATCATATATTGCCAAAATCTCCGATTTTTACATTTGACAGAATTCTTGATATTATATAGAACATGACACAGGACACGGACCGTGGCAATGAATAGATGGCATACACGAGTCAAATGATTCCAACCGGCTTTTACTGCTTACATTTTCCTTGTCGCTCGATACCACCCTGCCAAGCACCCTACTTACTTTTTACCATCAGGAATGTGTGCTGTACTTACGAGGGTAACGTCAGGGCGGATATTTTTAGAAGAATTTGAAATTCTTACCAGTGAATTCTGATACGATGAGAAATCTGAAAGGATATGTCTTTTGTAGCACATAAAAAAAACCGTACAAGTTTTTACTCTCAAATTCCAGTCAGTCGTGTTTGGGTACTAGAGCCGGTCTTTCTAGCCAGATATTGGTATATATAGAATAGAGAGCCGAAAGCCCGTTGTCCGTACTTTGACAGGTTACCGCCACCTACCGTTGCACCGAGCCAACTGACGGAACTGAATGTCAGTATGCTTTCTCATTGCTAGAGAGGGAGTAACTCTAACAGTCTGGGTGTCTTGACCATACAAGACATTAAAGCTCGGGATCCTAACCCCGCCACGGAACGCTAATACCCCAATAGCGATTATCATTAGTCAGAGCGGTATACTGAGAGAAATTTTATCAACCCTCAGTGAGTGACGAACCGATATCATTAGGAAGTCCATCTCTTTGCCACTACACCAGTCGTGTAAGGATAAACATACATTTCAGATTTAGGTCACCAGTTGACCCGGATTTGAATTTTGGCTGTATGTCTGTTCTTGTGTGAATGCATGGCGTGAATGTCCTGGGCCTCGTCTCGTTTTCCTTTCCCGCCCGCTTTCCACGGGACGTACCGGCCCCACACGCAACACACTCCCAAAATTGAAATCCTGGTCAACTGCTGACCTAAACCTGAAATGCGCGTCGAATGAAATATGATTCCAGATTTCTTATCGTATCAGTATTCACTGGTAAGAATTTCAAATTTTTCTAAAAATATCCGCCTAACGTTCCCCTCGTCAGTAACCGACTGTCCGGACTAAAATAGCAACCAGCGTCGGAATAGTGTTTCCTTTTATGCATATTCTTGTACAACTTTTAAAGATGGCTGAGATAGCTTCTTAAGAATGGGTCCGGGCTATTGCACAAGTTTCCTTGAGAACTTTATTTATTTAGCGTAACACATTTTCCCAAAGGGTAATTATAATGTAAGTAGTTGAAGCAAGAAGGCAGTTGGTGTCAAGAAAAGAATCGTTTACAATCCAAAACTTAACACCCTAAATCCAATAACGACCATTACACTCTGTCACACTTAAGGCTATCACAGACCAACAATTTTCACGCACCAATTTTTTGGGAGGCAACGCGCAGATGCGTCGCTGCAGGAAAATTGCTGGTGTGAACACAAAAAATGCACGACAGAAAAATTTGAAGTAAACATTTCTTTAAAATCAGTAGGCGCCCTTGGGTCATTAATCACTTTAAACATTGTACATAATAGAGAGAAATATCATCATTTATTTAAACGATAATCACTGACGTTACAACAACGTTAGCCTAAGACTCAGTATACGTT
>JAQFYE010006232.1:0-11016 GCA_034694305.1 Protaphorura glebata
TTTTTTTGTGGAAAAATGATGATCGTACATATATTTTTGGCTTTTCGTGGATTTTGTCATCCGACAAAAAAATGAAACGGTAAATTGTGTTTGTTGGAAAGAAATTTAGTTGAATCTTAGTTTTTTGATGTTTTTAAATTCCGAGTCAAAACAAAGAGAGTTTTTGAAGAAATTATTGCGGAGTAACAGATGTAGTGTGTGTACATTAAGGGATCTCTCCAGCACTATCCCATTAGCTGGATAAACTCTAAGCGTCTTCGTCAGTCAAAGAGTTTTCTTCCCTTTGAGGAAAATCTTGCGAGTTTTAGGAAGAGACAAATGTGAGCCGCTCCGTCCATGAAAAATCATGTTTCACCCATTAAGACTCAGTCTCCTTAGATCCCCACCTATTTGTTACAACTTTCCTTCCCTTCGTATCATCCAACCAAATATTTCAAATCCAGCGCAATTCTAAAAAAACTTTGACTCAGATGAACTGGTATCATCGCATGTTTAATTTCCACGAATTAAAAAACCGTTAAATAAGTCTTTGCAAATAAACTGTGAAGATACTATGGATTTATACACATAATTTGACAACTTCCCAACTAGGTAAGCTCATAGTTGGCAAAACGGGGTCATAGTGACTTGTTAATTATTAAAATCAAATTAAAACTGGTGGTTGTAGTCCTAACCAAAACTAATGGAGCGAAAATGTATGATTTACGACGTAATAATGAACGTCGGACCTTGAACTCATTGTTGTTTACTCCAGTCGCCGTCGTCATTCGGTCTAGCTAATTAAGACGTTTTTATTGTGGGTGCGCGTTGGTTAAAAGATTTAAAAAAATTTCCATTCATAAACTCATTCATAGCTCGGAGTTGAAAATTCGTGTGTGTGGTGGCATGCAAGTGGATTCCTTAAAAAATCATGAAACCGGTTTTTACTCACCTGAGCTCAGATTAGGTACTCTTATTACCTTACACCTTATTCATCATCCCAACGTCGTGCCGTAAACATTATAACGGGTCAGGGAATAAATAAAAAATATTCTGCCGGGTGGTTCATAAAAAATTGCATGTTTTGAACAATATTTTCAAAAGATAATCCACTTATAGATTGGGTTGCTTCTAATCTGGCCTACCGTGGGTACCCCTAGTAGTAGAGAAAGGCTATGGAGAGAGCAAACTCCGTAAAGCGACGATAAATCGTTCAGCACTGGGATGGACCCCTCCACTTGCCTGTAGCAATACCAGTAAGCACAGTAATGCACTTTGTGACGTCATGAATGAGTCAATGATTACTTCCTATGACGTCACTTGGTGTACTTGGTTCGTCTATGTCTAGCGGTCAGTCCGTCAAAATTTTCGGGGTAAAACCTTCAGGAAAGTTGTTCAGGATGCCAAGGGTTACAATATATGAAATATCCAGTCAAATCCAACAGCCTAGCTTTTACCTCAAGGAATATTAGCATTCCCAATGACCGCAAGTTCAGTTAATCCTGTGAGGCAAAGTTAGCGGTTAGTTTTGGCACACCCTGTACAATTCTTGTAATGAATGGATATGGATATTTATGAAATAAACTGTGACTGTGACTTGCATGTTTGAACCCATTAGTACTAATTTTTTTAAAGAATCGGAAGAAGGAGGAGACGAAGCAGGGAGGGCTCGGTTGACAAAAACACAAAGTTCGCGTGTCCACTTTGTGAACCTCCCACATAATATCATTTGATTGTCCTTTAATTCTTCCACTTTTTCTCCCTTTCAAACCCGTCATCAATTTCGTACAACCAGTACGAAATTACTCAATTAATGGTGATTGTTGCTTAGGAACCGACCCGTGAGGAAAAATTAAGTATGGTGATTGATGCTCAGGCCGGGCTTATCGGCTATGACCGTCCGAAGCTTTAAAAGTTAAAAATGAGGGTTTAACGAGCCAAACGTTTAGTAAATTCATTCATGTGGGCCTTGAGCTTAAAAAATACTAAATTATTCCAAACTAACGGTAGAGAGGCAAAGAATTCTACGGGCACAGAATACGTATGACGACAATTTCGTTGGGGGATGAAACCGTACTGTCAAATTTTTAACAAAACTTTAGTCAAATAATTTCACAAAATTAATTCGACAACTTTCCTACCAGGTAAGCTCACTCTTTCCAATAAAGTGAAGGATTCCACAAAATACGAATTTCACTAAAATGGGTTAGATTCTTGTAGCAACCTGAAAGTAAAGCACGACCACACCTGTAATGCTTGGTCATGACGTCATAACTGTGGTTTCCATAACGGTAGTGTCACCAGCTTGGAAACTTTTTCGGACTAAATCGTATGTTTTAAAATCCGGTTCTCCCTCATTATTTAGAACGGTATATTTTGGAATCTACCCCTTGGGGGAAAGATAGAGGCTTATTTTAAGCCCATTCATGTGTATGATGACCGGTCAAAACATCGGACTGAGATTGGACATTTGATACCGGGTTCTTGTGGAATTCATGCAGAGAAAAGCTGGGCGCATTCATGTCATTGTTCACCTGAGACGAAAAAAAAGGTGCATGGACAAACGGACGGACTCAGTCTAGTATTATATTATGTAAGAACGCAGAATTCTTTTAGAAAATGATTTTCTTTCTACACTATTGTCATGGAATGGCATTCATGTCATTCTCTCTCTTCTAAATCCGGATTTCCTGATCATGAGAATGAGAAGAACAGAAATCCAGAGTGGTCTCTCCAACGAAACCAAGGGACACATGGACACAGACTCACAGATCATGGGATTAGCAAACCAACGGTTCACTTTTATTCTTCACACAATTCTATCACATATCTACAGATTATATCAAGGGATGAACAAGTAGCCCTTCCCACTTCGCTGTGTTCTGCATTCGGAATGACCGGCCTATCAGGACACTTCCTTCACTGAAAAAAGAAGAATTAGTTGTGAGGTTGACGTCATTTGATTCAAAAAGTGTTTTTATATTCGAGCGACGCGACGGAACGCGTTGACTTTTATTTTATTGTAAAGCGTAGAAAAGTATTACAAATTCGTGTCGTGTTGTGTTTTTCCTCTCGGGTCAAAGTTTCCATTTGTGTTTTTGTGGAGTAAAAACTTTGTCTCACACTGTGCAGAGTGTTATTTAGGAGATTTCTTGGTCCCAGTCCCATGAAATAAAAGCCAAACAAGTGGTTTTGAATTGAAGGTGGCGGTGCTTTACATAACATTGCTATGCTAATCATGTCAGTCAGGACGAAGGTGCCAATGAGAATGATGACGAGGATATTAACTATAATGATGGGCTAACTACACTACAATCTCCATGGGATCTCAACATTTACAGGCTCATGTGTACAAATCCACACAAGTCACCAGCAAAAGGTGTTTGCGCTCTCAGACTACTGTTTTTTATGCCATGGTGGCCGTCTACGTGAGCGTGAAAATTCATTCCAAATAATATTATGACGTGTAATACCGGAAAGAAATGAATAATTAGCTCTGGACAGGAACTTTATTTTTTTGGCTAATTTGATTAAAAATCCGGCCCCCATTTTCATGACCATTGACATTTCACCTGAATTTGATTATAAAATTTGTAATGAAATAAATAAATGTATGTATGTACGTGGTAGAATTTGTTCAGAGTTCATTTCATCCTACCAAGTCGTTCACACACTTTGAGACCCGACTTGGACTGAATTTAGAGTTCTTTTCTTCCGTTTCACATCTCAGACTCAGCTATTGCCATGGCGCTTCAATTCTTTCTTCTTGAGGTGTAGAAGTGCAAAATTCCATATAACATGATACGTTAATGGATTCTACACTTGTATTCCATTCAATTGTGTTCTTGTCCCTTCAAAATATCACAATAGCAAATGTGTGAGAGACCTGAGCAAAAATTCAAACATGAATTTTTATAGACAGACACCTTATTCATTCTTCTCTCCCTGAGTTTTTTTTTTGTTTTTCAACATTTTGACAGTCTATGTTCACCTTACCTTCTTATAATCGCAAACCCTTTTGTTTTATTACTCCACTCATTCACATTCCAAAATTTTGGAATTCTGTCTCATTATATGCTAAATATTTTTTTGGGGTGGCAAACGTAAACCGTTCCACAATTTATGTCTTGTACGGCGTGCTACACATATTAATTGACATTTGCCGTAAACCATTGTCAAATATCGCCGTGTATATTATCGGGAGTACGTAGCGAAGGTACCCCTAGTAGAGGAAGAGTCCCGGTTGAGATAAACCGCTTAATTGTCAGTCAGAGGGATCGAACCCTTGAATGCAAAATAATTCTGTAAATGACTTCTAGTTCTCTAATAAAATAATTTGACGCCTATATCATCAGTTATGACGTCATCGGGTCAATGACGTCATTACTTTATGTTACATGTATGGTCAAACCTTTCAGGTTGCTACAGGAATCGAACGACTTTCTCTGGGAATTTTTTGCAATACCCCCCATATATTTTTGTTTGAACAGTACGACCATACCTAGTAGGGAAGTTGTTGAATTATGTTGGCTACTGAATATGTTCGAGAAAACATAGGACATGTGAAGTTATAATTACAGATTCGCATGGTTTTGAGGGGAGTTGAGTAATTAATTTTGGAGGAGAACAATGCGTCCCCTTCGTACATGAGTTTGGAGGAATGAGTGGGTTTAAATTTAGCTTTTATGAGACAGGAGTAAGATTCACGCCTCATCTGAAGAGTGTGAGTGCATGGGATGCGGATCTTGCACTACTGCCTATGTCCCATGATCCGCAGAAGAACATATGAAAAAGGTTGAAGATGTTTGACCGTTTCGGTCCATGAGATCGTGAGACGATGCCCGAGAAACCTCCGTCTGGTTCTACTTCAACCATAGCACAAGCACAAGGTCCCAAAAATATACTGTTCTACGTACTACGAACAGGGTTTCCTTATTTTGTATTTTTCAAAGGTCGTTGATAGATTCAACTCCATCATTTCAAATATTATGGAAAATATTAAAATTATGGTTAACTGTATGCAGCATGGGCAAACAATATTCCAATTTTAAAATTCTGCATTCATTTAATATTTTGGAAGGTTAGAGACATACTCGGTTGTGGAAATTTGAAATAGACGATAAGACTGATCATGTAATTGAGGTGTCGCCCATCAATGTAGGGACATTTGTGACCGAGGAGTGCCAAAATATATGTGGGACCCTGGATAAATCCAAGACCTTTTGAAAAGACCCTCCCCCATAAATGGGCACTAACTCATACGTACGGAGACCAAATATTTTCCCATGGTCACTTTCTTTCGTCCGAGGACAAATTATGTCATGGGAAAGGGAGAATGGATTTTTTTATACTTTGCTTTGCTTACACTTAAAGAATGATTCATGTCACGGCGGTTTTCTGTGTCAAACGTCTTAAAAAGCACCCGGCCCATTCCAAAGCAATCGAATCACATGGTCAATTGACTTCTTACAATATCCGCTGTCAATGCACAAAGTGCTGGGTGGTTCATTCTCAGTCATACCACTGCCCAAAATATGACATTTTTCAGAAAATATTGAGATACACCTTATATAGAGAAATTAATTGGATTATAATATGGTGTAGTGAGCTGTGTCCAAATCTGGTAAGGTTTTCGAACCAAAATTACTCCTAACATATTTGAAGACACCAATTGAATTTCGATTATGATTTAAATTTTGCAATTTAATTATGATCGATTATTTGTGCATCCATGAAAGAACGGAAAAGATAATCGGAGAATCGCAGACGTGACCAAAATGAGAATTTGAATATAGGCGACACTAGTTTGTCCAGACAAAAGAGAAAAGACAAGGACGTCAGCGGAAATTTGAGAAGTGAGTGCAAGGCTCAGGTCACTAACTGACACTACATAGAGGTCACACAAATAAGTCCACACGCAACAACTTGTTTTCTAACTTCTGCTCCTCTCCATTTGAGATCCTCTCCACTCGTCAGCAGGAGAGGACTCAATAAAAATAAAATTTTATGCCGAGCAATCAACTTTGTGGTCATTTCTTAATGACATCAATAAAAATCCCAGCACTCTTTTGTTTTGAGTTCTTGTTACATCACTCCATCATTTTATGAATGTGTTCCTGATTAAATTATTACAACCACAGAAGTCAGAGTAGAATTTCCTACGTGCTAATTTTAAGTCATTAATAACTCGAGAGTCAAATTTAATACAATTTTAATAGTTTGTTTGCCGAACTTACTCTCTAATCATCAAGGAATTCGAGACGCCAGGAATTACACAATCATGACATGTCGCGTTTTCACAAAATTAGTCATGATTTCGGAAAACCGCTTTCCAATTCACGAGAACCGAAACCGCTCAGTATAATTTTGATTCAAAATGTGAGATATACATTCTTGTAATGAGTTTATTTACAGAAAAATCTGTACAAAATGTATATCTCACTTTGTTGGTGCAAAAATTCGTCAAAATGCTGAACTCACACCTGTAACATTACGAATGATTGCTCAATACGAAATGAGGGCACAAGGGATTTTCCGCCGGCGCGCCTGACTACAACAATGAAACCTTTTCTCTTTTTTACGATTTTTACGACCGTCTAAATTAACATGTAGAAAAAACAAACACATTTTCTAAATCTAAATCCGGACTAGACGTAATTGAACAATAAGGTGAGAAAATGACCGTCTGTTTGTCTGTCTGTCTACTGCCCAACAATGTGGAAGTAGTCCAAAAAAACAAATCAGTCGCAGTCTCGTGTGTGTCTGGGTTATTTTATTTTCATTGTTGTTGTTTGTATCTCATGTTCTTAACACTACTCATCTGTTGTTGTCTTATTTAAAGATTAGCATAAGGAATGGAACTCCATTAGCCACTCAAATTAGCATACCACCGTGGAACCACCAACTCAAATATGTTGTAAATCTTTTCATTGACATTTATGACCGTCTATGCTGTGCTGTGGGTGAAAAACAAAACAAAACAAGTGAAATTTTAGTTTCACTTTGGCCTGGGTTATATTTTGTGCAATATTTCAAGAGAAAGCATGGAATTCGGTTCCTTCCTAAAATTCGGTGACATATTGATTTGTTTCCAATTCACCCGACAGTTAGGTGCCAAAATTTTGATCACGCGGTTAATACTTATGAAACTATCTCCAGAATATTAAATTTTTATTTTCCGCATTATGTAATATTTTTTACATTGAAATAAATTATGACGACAATTATAAAAAAACAGGTCTTGTAAATATTCTGAGTATTTTTTCCCATGTATTATTGAAGTAGAGAAGGGAAGGGCCATTGAATTGAATTTGTCGTTGGACTGTGGACTGACTATTTGCACAAATGGACACACTTGTGATGACAACAATGCCAACAGCACACCGACCTTATGGCCACCAGGCACATTAATATTTGATCAATATTCAATGTAAGTATTTAAGTTGATGCTGAGAGGACTAGTGGCGAGTCGTTAAAGTTAAGGTGGACTCATAGCCGGGACTCATGATTAAAATGAGTTAAAATGGACTGGAGTGTGTTTGATGGTCATAAAATATTAATACAGGTGTTTCGTCCATCCAACCAGCATAATATCCAACCATTCATTTCCAATCCATATTTCAACGTCTGTTCCGTTTTCTACTGATTATTATTCCCCTCGTCGAGATCACAACATTTAGATTTATCCACTCCGTCATCATATTATACGACAAAATACAATAGGGTGGTTCATAATTCTTAATCGTACCCCCCACCCTTTCTCCCATTTTTCAGGAATCCTTGCGTTTTTGAAATGTAAGACAATCAACTCAATAATCATACCCATTATATGTGAGAATGCCCTAAAGAACATTAAATTCATCAAGTATTTTGCTTACTGAATCGTAATATACGAACCACCCTACCACCCGACCCTGTACGTATTAAATCGCTTTATTATTTCCAACACCAATAAGTTGGTCCAAAATATGTATTGCTATCGTGCAATAGAAATTTCTACCAAATGAACCGGTGAAGTACGACCGTGCGGTGCACGGTGGACTAACGAAGTACATAAGGATGTTGATGATGTAAGCAGAAGCGGAGAAAAATAAGGTCGATTTCGAAATCCTTCTCATTTAGGAAACACCAGATTTTGTGAATGAATGAATCAAGTTAGTGAGTGTATTTTAATTTTGCTGATTTATTTTAGTAGGTCGATCGAACGTGGATCAACGGAGGAATAACACCACAGATCAGATATTACACTTTTTTTTTATTTACAATCATTCATGCATTTTGATCCATAACGTTTTATCAACTCGGAATTTAAAAATTACTCTGGAAATAATTTATTGGTTCTTAATCTTTGAACCCCAAAATAACTTGACAACACCTACTAACTAGGTAAGTTTATACTAATATGACAATCACCAGTTATGACGTCAACGGATCAATGACATACTGGTTTGGTCAAAACTCTCAGGTCTCGCCAGGAATTGAACCGTTTTAATTTTGAATGATCCGCCATATCACTATTTATGACCTCATCGTTCGAATATTTGATTATCTTATAATTTTTTATCGGATTGAGATATCTGAAAGGATCGGTAATAATTAAGGTTCGGGATGTTAAGGTGGAATGACAATAATGATAGATTAGAGTATAAATGAAATGGATGTCGTTTTTGTCACGTAAATCTCTCAAGTGTCTGAAGAGAAAGTGATGATAGAAATATAAAAATAAAGTCAACCTTGGACCCCCGGAATTGAGAGGGCAGGAAATTAACTCTTTTACTTGATAACCAAAATACTTTTATTCAGTGATGCGACACAGAAATAATAAAACAACTGGCTTCCCATGTTTCTACCATGTGGAATTTTATTTAGGATAACGAAATGGATCCAGTTCATTTGTCTTCATATTATCGTCATCATCATCCAAGGGTTAAGAGACCAGTCCCAGTCGCCATCCCAACATTCCACCATTTCTAATGTTCCTCTCAAAACTGTACATAATATATATGCTTTTGCAAATTTTTACAGGGTGGTCCATAACTCATGAATACCGTCATCTGTCATCTATAGTCATTGGAGGGTTTGAAGAGCGTGTATTAATATTTAGATGAAATTTTGACGCCAAACTTTGGCTGTAGGGTCTTATGTATGGACTACACTGTACAAATTGAAGTGAAATCTGTTGGTATTTTCGCTAGCATAGCCGTTGGTTCATACGATTTCGAAATGTCAATTGCCATGCAGTCTGGATCCTCCGTCCGTCGTCGTCAAAGGATGACGATAGTGGAAAACACATGTTTCCCGTAAAAATCCCAGGGCCGAGGTGTGCCAGTCAGTCAGTCAGATTATTTTTGCATATGAATAAAAAGAGTTTGGAAAAATATTATTATGCAGGGCCGATGGATGTGAAGGATTTCCAATCATGAATGTACCATGAAATCTGTCCGCTCGATCTACCTGTTCTCTCACCTTTTTTTTGCTAAATTATTGCACAAAGACTCAATTCCTAAGCTGTGGCTGTACGGGTCTCTCAACTCAGAATTATTCTAATCTGAGGTGGCAGTACGACTTCAATTATTAACACAAAACTATTAATCTCTTAATTATCATTACAATCCTAAATGTATTACAAATAACTCATGATCATTACCCTTAGGCTCAAATCTGACCACCACCGGTCATCGGTCACTTCAATTAATAATATTATGCAAAATCAATGCTCCAATCGCAATCAAAATTCAAACTTAATTTTTAAATTCCCATGTGGTAAATATTTAGAACTCAAATCTAAAATGTCAAAAAAGTTTGATTTATGGAAATCTGATATAATGTGGAAACTTAGGAACGAAATTAATTTGATTTAGAGGATTCGAATATAAACAGTTCATTGCTCAAACGTTTTGTTTTAATTTAAGGATTTTTATGATACAAATTTTGAGGAAACCTGTTAATTATATTGAATAATTATTTTTAGAACGCACGACGGATAGAACAAGGTAGAATTCGTTTAAAAAAGTGTCTGGTAGTTTGATGCAGAAGCAGGAACCTCATAAAATGCTCCCTTAAATATTTAAAGAAACCTTAGAAGAAAACGGGTAAAAATTGGGATGAATGGTTCTCTGTACTCTAGCACTTATTAGCCATTGTCATCCTGAGTATCTTAATCATTATAATTAGCCCTGAGAATTTATTACCACTTTGCATGAGCTGTGACTAGGGGGGTCCTAAACATGCCATTGCCATTGCGCATTGCCAGCCAGTACTCATTCACATTTGGCAAAAAATAACATACTCGAAGTGAAACTTTTAGGGGAAAATGAGTAAAAAAAAATGAAAGAATGACTGAACTGAACGGTTTGTTTTATAAAAGAAATCTGAGTAAACTGAGTAACATCAAATATAATTACAAGGAGAGATTCATTGAGTGATGAGGATGCTAATGATACACTAGATTTTAAAAGTGTTATTGACTTCCCATTGTCTTCCGTGCGTGGATAAGAATAATAATAAATGACCATCTTATTCAGGAACACCACTTAAAAATTCTACCGTTTCCATTTAACTTCATTCGTGATTTTTTTTTATATTCTGGAACCATCATTTTTAAGGAGAAAGCAGGAGTTAGGCCTCAAGAGTATAGTTTTCGTTAGGCCCCTTTTTCTTTAAAAATCATGATTTGGCCTCATTGAATGTTGACACCAGGATTTGAACCCGTGCCCAAGCCACGTCATTCCTTAACCCAATTCCATATCAATTGCGCTAATCTCACAATTCATACATATGCCTACGCTTTGACAATGTCGGATTTCTTCAAATTCTCTCAGTTCTTATCGCACATGCACATGGCGATTGCGAATGTGAATACAACTCTGACAAAAAAGTCCAATATTTATATACACAATACAGGACGTACTTCAACTGAATGTTAACTAGCTAATAAAAATTTTGGCGAATAAAGAAATTGTTAGATGATAAATGATAGATCCATACGATTGTCCATGTCAATTGCACATCAAATCATGAATGTGAGTCTTACACTGA
>JAQFYE010006233.1:0-11014 GCA_034694305.1 Protaphorura glebata
TCGAAAAGCCTCTCTCTTAAGTCATTCATTTCTAAATCCAGAAACCCATTGGCTAGCACACTTGAACTGAATTTCATACGAATATGTTATGATTTGCTAGTTTAGCGAGAAATTGAGCTATTATGCTAAATATTTGCTACTGTTTACAACTAAATTGCTATGTATGAATGGCCGAGACTGCAGTTAGAACCGAGAATAGTTTAGGTGCACGCAATGTATCGGGTGGTTCATAACCTTTACATAAATTTTAAATTAACGATCAGTCTGTTGTGTCGAATATAGTTTTCACTTCCAAGGAATTCTGTACTTGAATTTTCAGCTAGGTTTACCGAAAAAAGAAGACTCGTTGTGCGTCACAAAATCGCTGTGTATATTTAGTTTTCTACTGTGCGTGTCAGTTTCTCATTTCGATAAGGTTGACCAGAATTTTGGTTCTTCATCGGCATTTTTATTCATAAAGATATTTCAGTGACATATTTATCTGCGTCTGTCTGTCATGACCCCACATACATCATGACAAAACGGAAAAGAGGAACCCGAGTGAAGATTAGATTTTTTTTCGACGAGAATATCCACCTAAAGGAAATGCTGCCTTGAGAGGTAAGAATCAAACCAAAGCACCGCGCGAGCCTAATGCTTCTTAGAAGCGTCAAATTAAAATGAATGAACCTTATGGTTTTGCCCTACCCTGAACGGTGGCCGGACTTCTATGACTTATCTTTATCATATGGGTAGAAAGGATTTCTTTATGACAATTGACAACAGATTTAGAGTTCGAAGGAAATATGACTCCTCAAGATATGACATCTCCGTGTCGCCTGTCGTGTGTTTATTTTGGATTTTATATGTCACCCTCTCTTATTTCTCTTCAATGAAGTTCTTTGTAAAATTAAAATTACGACAACTCTCGGGTATGATGCATATACATATAAGTTTGCGGGTGTTATGGACAAGCTGTATGCCTCCTTAGATTAACCATCACCGGATAAGATCAAACAGGAGAGAGTGCGGCAAGTGGATAGAATTTAATACCCTACGCAATCCTAATTAGATGTTCCTGTTTCATGGAGATGAGACCAGTTGGTCACAAATGCAATATTCGACTTAAATTATTAACTCAAATTTACTGAATTAAGAGACTTTCCGACATATTGGTCATGTTTGTGCGCATGAAAGACGTGACCTTTTTTTAACATAGTTTAGTCAGTACACGCTTAAGCGGAAAACTTAAATGTATGAATGAATGGGTTTATAAGATGAGAAGGAAGTCAACCAGCGCTTATTTTTGAACAATCCATGTCTGAATGTCTTAATCCAAACCATTGCAATCTTCAATAGTACATAACAATGGGACATGTAAATGATGAAAAGCCTATCCGGTATGACTTGGTTCGGAGATGTATATCTGATTCCGCTTATTTAGAATCTAACAAGTGTTATTAACAGTGTAATGACTGATTAAAAATTTCATATTATTATAATATGTATAGCAGCAATCCGCCATTGAAATTAATACATGACAGGCAGACTTCTGGCATTTTGAGAAAATCAAAAAATGGTTAACTCGCAAAAGATTGAGTTGTTACAAGTTAACCCATGGTGAATAGAATATATTTTGACTAAGCAGCATGTGACAGTGTAGGTTAGATTTTTATGTAAATACACACACGGATGGAATCACGAGGTTTATGACATGATATTTAATTGTACACGCTTGTGCGGTGAGTCAAAATCAAATACTAAATAAATTGACTTATCAACTCGCAGTCGCTGTCACTTAAATTCAAATAGGATTATTTATTATTAAATTTAACTGTATATCCTTTCAACCGAAACTAACCACAATCTGGAATTGCAGAGATTTTAGTCTCCGCATCCGGAAGTCAGTGTTTTATGGCGTACGCCAGTACTCTGCATCTCAGAAAACGAAATTCCCCTAAAGTCATTTCCGGTGGCCTCGAGACTTCCCCCATTTACTGGTCAGACTGAAGACATCCTCGAAATGTATCTTGTTACTGTTACAAAAAAACTTTCAAAGAGCCGTCTCACTGATCGCACGTACCATTCTACCATAAAAAATCGACGGGTAGTTTTCCAGTACTTGGTTGTGAACTCAAACATTCTGGAGAAGAGAAGATTTAGGTGAAGCATGGCATTAGGCGAAAATTCGATATTTACGCAATTTAAAAAACATTTCCATATTTCAATTGTTCAATAAAACAGAAGAGAAATATATGCAATATAAATTTCTTAAAAACAAATGTGTCTTGTCACTTGTTAGCTATTTCTCGAATAGAAATTTTCCCTAGCGAGTATGAGTTCAACTGTGCGTATCGCGCTGTTTGATCAGTGTTAATTTGTACGTCAATAAGAGCAAAAGTAAGAATACGTAGAGTAAGAATTTAGCACTTAATGAAATTCTAATGCATATGTTGTAGCCCATATGTATATCCAGTCCAAGTATACCCAGACCAGTCAGTATGTACTCGGACTAGCCCGTCTGTGCCTAGACCGGCCTGTATGTTCTTAGACTGGCCTGTATGTACTTAGACTAGCCCTGCTGTCTCCGGACTAGCCCGCATGTACTCGGGCGAGTACACATGGGCTGAAAATGTATATCTCACTATAAAGACATGAAAGAAGATGAGAAATGACGAGATGGTGAGTGTAACAACGAAATATTATTTTTTATTAACAGTCAGTGAACCAAAAAGTGGAATAATCATCACGTATCAAATCAAATTTACATTGTAGTGAGTACTAGAGACTTCACCCTTTGTTTGCATATTGTTCCTTATTGATACTGTGACATATGCTATTGCATAATCTATTTGCCTTTTTACATTCGCACCTCCTGTCCTTACACTTCGAGGTACATTTACAAATAAAGAAACCTTGTCCGGTTCGAGAGGACGAATTTCTAGCTGCTTCTCTTAATGATAATTTATTATTCGGCACTGACTGAATTGATAGAAAATGCTGTTCGCAAACAGAAAACTGGCTTCTGGTGTAACCTGACTTAAGAGTTCCAAATTCAGTGCCGATCGTATAAAACCCATCAACCTCACTCATAACAACTCCCATCAAAAGCGATAAGGTCCATCCGGTTGACTTTGCATGTCGATTAGGTCCGCTTGGCATCTTGAACAGAAATCATTTGACAAAATCGGCTTAACAACAATGGATTTGCTTACCCTCGCTCGAGAAATCCTTCTGCCATGTTGTCCATTTCAAAAATATGTATGGGTGCAGGAGTAAAGTGAATGTTTGTTCCTCCGGTTAGACTGGACACTGGACAGCACTGAACTTGTGTCAGTATGTAACAGCTATTTTTGTCATAATCTATTTATTGCAACCATTTAAAAAAACCAACGGTTACACACTCCTACACACCAAAGTTCATTAACTTCAATAACTAAAAATGTTTTGGTCCACACTGTTAATAAAAAATAATACTTCGTTGTTACACTCACCATCTCGTCATTTCTCATCATCTTTCATGTCTTTAAAGTGAGATATACATTTTCAGCCCATGTGTACTCGCCCGAGTACATGCGGGCTAGTCCGGAGACAGCTGGGCTAGTCTAAGTACATACAGGCCAGTCTAAGTACATACAGGCCAGTCTAAGTACATACAGGCCAGTCTAAGTACATACAGGCCGGCCTAGGTACAGACGGGCTAGTCCGAGTACATACTGGCTGGTCTGGGTATACTCGGACTGGATGTACACATGGGTTACAACACATATAATACAGGTTGTTTCTAAATGATGCGTCCACATTTGACTTTATTCTGTGGCTCAACAGAAACTCCCAAATCCCGGTACGGTTAAGGCTCACATAGGCACGAAATTGCTGAAATTCGTGTTTCAAATACCAAAAGCCATTATAATAATCAAGACCGTTCGCTTCTTAGAATGAATTTGACATGGAGATCATAGTGAAAGCTAGAATTCTGTTGATTTTCCACCAATCACCGATAAAATCAAAATAAGGTGACATCATTTAAGAGCACCTTGTATGTTAAGTTCTGATGAAGTTGAAGTTACTTATTTTCAAGCGGGATCGTGACTACAAGCGCGTGCCACTCAATATATTGCGACCACTGTACATTTCCTTGGTAATTGTTTTTTGTCAATTTCCTGTAGGTACGGATAGAGCACATACAGAGGACAAGAACAAAACTTGATTTTGTAATACAGGAGTAAGTGAGTGCGAGGAACGCAGACCAGGAAAGTGAATTACCGTATATTCACTACTAAACCCCGGACTCTAACTGAACCCTGTCCGGATTTTTCGATTTTAGCATATATATCCCTGTCTCTAATACATCCCGATCCGAGCGCGCGATTTAGCAAATCTCTAATACAGCCCGGTCCTAGAGCACGACTCTGTAAATACAGCTTCGGGGCTCTATTAGAGAATAGAATATACGGTTGGCGTACCTTCTTCGAATTGAAAAGCTGGGCATACTTCAAAAGACAATCGGGTCGTAATTCTAGACGGTTTGCTTCAAAATTAAATTTTGACCTTTCGGTGTCAATAGGACCATACGTCACTACTTGATTTCGCGACGCAATAGGTTTTCACTAAATGAGTCAAGCACCGAATATCAAACATGAAAGCAGTCAAAATTCCCATTCTGGTGCATCGTCCGAATTGAATTTCGGTAAGGATCACACAATATCTTTCATCAAATCCTACACTTGAAATGGATCATCTCAATATCCGTGTATCGTCAGTGTATGTTGGCTTACTATCTACCTTTGAGCCAAAAATTGGTAAGGCCATATTTCTTCCGAATTCCAGGATGCACTATGACTAATAAGTAATGACTTGACATTGAGACGTATTTAATTCTGTAAATATCTGGGTCGTTCCTGATCACTAATGACACAGTTTTGAGTGTCCACTGTGACCAGGACCAGACTCTGTCTTGCATAAATAAATTACTGTTCTCAGAATCAAACTGTACGAGTTAATCAACTTAGGCATAAAACTGTCTTGAGTAAAACTATTAATAATATTAGAGTTCCGCTTCTGCATCCTGCACATTATGGAGTAATGTATCAACGTCAACAGACTGACTTGGAAAATTAAATCCATCCCGGATATTGTGTGCTGTCGTTTGTATAGTGTAATCCCTCCACTTAAAATTCTTTGGAATAATTGTAAACAAGATAATACAAGTAAGTAAGTACCTTATAACTGGTCATTCCATGAGGGCAAAGACTCAATGGCATCGGTCTGGAAATTTCTGGACAAGAATCCATGGCTGTCGATTTATATTTCTGGTGGAACATTGCACTTGTGGAGTCTTACAAGATGAAGTATGTAGTATTTTTAACGAAATAGCATCGCAGCGCAGAATTATGAAACAAGTCCCTGGTCCCTAATATTCCGGTAGATCACTAGTTTTAATGAAACCTGGCCCCTGAACGAGAGATATTTTATTGTAATCTTATTATCGCAAATATCTGGACGCTTGTGTAATGATTTAGGCATTCTGATTGATTCTCTCGCATTCCAGGCACAGTTCGTAAGGATCACACGACACTACAATCTTGGTGATATCTTGAGTGCTTGGTCGGTTACAAAATAAATAATAATAATTCGCTCACAACACAAAATTAAATACAGAGGTCTAAATAACGGTTAGACTGGACGACGGACCTCTGGCCAGGTCAATGTCGTTCATTCACCAAACAATATAAAACTGAACCGTTCGGTCTATGGACAAACCGTGTTGTGTGTTTAAGGTCGCTACGAAACAACTGCAGCGGTTTTTATATTTCCGTTCACATAAAGTGTAAATGGCAAAGAAGGCTTGATTCTAAGGAAGTGGTTCATAAACAATTCAGTCCAGCCAACGGAGAACGGACTCTCAAATAAATACAATGCAAATAATAAAAACACAAATGCTAATGTTAAGAATTTACAATTTTCCCAGTTCACCGCAGGCAAGACACGGGAAATCCCATTGTTTTGTTTTGAATTAATTTTCTCACAAGATTTAATTTAATTGTGTGTTTTATTGGCCTTAGCGGAGAAACGCAAAAAAGTGGGAATGCAATTTTAGTATAAAAATTCAAGTCATAGTCATAGTTGGCAAACTTAAGTCGGGACGAATTCTCAATATCTTTAACATTAGCATTTCACAGTTGTTCCGAAAGTCAAATTACCATTGACATATAGATATAGTATCAGTGGTGGCAGGTCAGAGGTCACTCTATTTTGTGCAAAACCTAACCTGTTATATTCAATTTCATTTATGTAGAAATATGATTAATCTTGACCGACGTTTAGTTGGGCATTTTCGCAACCTAATTATACCGGAAAATCACAGCAATTCTTAGACCAGTCGTGAGCAAACGCTTTCAAAAAAATCAAAGTCAAGTCTAATTTAATAATTAATTGTTGGCTTTATCAATCTCAGTTCGATCAAAAATGACTCCACAAAGTCAAATTAAATACTGACACCAAAATCCAAAATACGCCGTGCTCAATGTTTTAATGTATTTAGGATAAATCCCTAGCACTCTATCGTTATTTAACCCACCGGAAACCGGAACACCTTACTCTTTCCACCCTGAAATCAAAAGGTGATACCGGAACTGGCATTGCATTCCAGTCAAATTATGTAACAGACCATGGGAGATGCATCTAATCATTTCTTTCGTATCATAATTCCTGTTTCTTTTTTGGGTAGTTCGTATTAGCATCACAGGCAAAGCAAAATGAGACCTAACCTGTCTATGTGAACTCTAAACCAAACCAACAGGCCGGAATTAATTCCTTCCGACTGGATTAATCACCAAGACCGGATGTCCGGAATGGAATCTGTTTTTCTGCGGAGTGTTTGTTTATTTTATGCTATGTATGAGGCGTGTTGCATTGTTTGGGCTAGAATTGCTAGAAATAAGTCCTAACATCAGCATAGTGGTACAGACCTGTCATTTCTCTATGTGCAGAAATCGATACCTTCCGACTAATCGTTTTAAAGAGGTTATTGTTGTCTGTAGGTTATTGGGAGTATCTTTGCTAGGCCGTATGGTTAGCCAATGGATTCTCTGTAAAAAAAAGAGTATTTGTTTCTTTACTGCGTCTTCCGTTGTGTTGAGTGACAATTAATACGATACTGTATTTTATACGGAATTGTTCTTTTGAATTAATCTTAAGTTATGCCGACGTCGTTTTTTTCATATTGGATGACATGCTTGTTCTTGTCAAATATTCTTCGGAATTCAATCACATACGCACAGACACTAGACACAAGACCAAACTAACATTCTCCCTCCTCGTCATATGAATTTAACCCCTCGTTTGTTGTATTTAATTGTCCAGAGAAGGTGTGGTGACAATAAATAAGTTGGTGCATGGCATTGGTATGTTAACGAGTACATTTGGATTCCAGACCTGTGGACCGTGGTGTGTGTTATTATTATTATCGGTGCGCGTACAAGGTATATAGCCGTACATAGTGTGCGAGTGGTTTGATAAGAGATGAAACCTGAACTACCACCAGGTATGCGTGTCCGAGAGAAATTATAAAAATACAAACAGTTGACAATAGAATCAGAATTTACCGAATGGATTACATTTTTGAATTGGATTTGGACCCAAGGTGTGCTGTACTTTTGACAATTCCTATTTAATACTGACATATTTAATTCCAATTTACCTATTTAATACTGAGGTTTATTTGAGCAAACAAAACAAATCTTTCAAGGCGCTTATATCGATTTCTACGTAAATATGCTCAAATGGCAAGGTGAATATGAATCTTGGCTTCAGTAAAATAACGAGTACTGGTGCAAATATCCTATCATTGACGACATTTTAGATTTAGGACACGCCGTCATTTATTGTCTGCCATTGCTGTTGTTGTTTGTCGAGAAAAATTGTACAAGAATTACGCAAGCAACTTTACTGCAAAGGGATTAATTAAAATGTTTCTGCAGACCTCACCTCTTATTATGAGAAATTAATTTGGTGATGGATAGGAGACATTCAAAACAAAAAAAACACGAAGGTCAATGAATTTTAGAGGAAAACGGGACGGAAATTAATTTCTTCCGATTTTTCGTTTGACAAATTCCGATCTAACCACAAACAAATAATTTCAAATATGTCCTCAGAAATAAATACACAAACTTTTCGTTCCAAATCAGCAGTGTTAACAGTATCAAAATTTGTGCATTCTTTCGCACTCTTTTTTAACAAAAATGATATATTACATTAATGAATTAACAGATTGGTTGGGAGCAGACTAATAGTAAGAATTATTTCTTTTGAGAATGTACACTTCCCATAAAAACTCTCAAGAATGGAAATGTAACTACAACTGGCCGCATCCGAAATGAGAATGTAAAAGCAATCTTGAGAATTCTTTCTTTGATTTTCCGATCAGAACAAATTGCTGTTCCTAATGAATTGATTCAAAACTCTTCGGTCCGTTAGGACATGTGAGATCAGACATGCACACGATAGTGGCAGTTACAATTGTGAAGCGAAAAATATAATTTAGTAATTAAATCTTAAATAAGAAATGGTCATCTGCAAAGTCTTAAAAGACAAATCTGGCCACACGTCTGTAAGGTCTCAAAGCAAATCTGGCCACAGTTCACAGTAAAAGTACTAAACCATCGTACTGGGTATCAGGAATTCTCGTAAACGTTTGCACGCAGCAGATTTCAGTTTCATTGGAATTGAAATTCCAAGTGAATTCTATTCAGATTGACCACAGTTTATTTCTTTAGAAATGGAAATCATTCTCCAACTCATTCGTGACTGTCCCTTTACCGTCTATTCTTATTACACTATATACATTCGAAATAATAAAAATATATCAAGACAATTTAAAATAAGAAACCAGAAATGCAATAAATTTTTGCCGTACCTCCAGATAGACACTAAACAAATACTTTAGTCGGAACATATTCACGCACCCACGACAATTAATTAATTATGCAATAAAAGGCTCAAGTGGGAGATCACATAAAGTGCCGACATAAAAACTAAAGTACAAATCTCGCTGTCAATTTTTATCTGTTCTTGAACCAACGTGTGCAATCATTCACTCATCCCTTTCATTCATTTTTTCTCACGCAAATACTTGGTCCCGTATTCATTCATAAGCCAAGCCCTAATTTTCTTATCTAATAAATTCTGACTTGAGGTAAACAATGAATGAAAACTCGTTTTCCTTGTTGTTGACTTCATTCGAGTGTTCGGACGACATTTTGGATTGAATGAGTTTTTAATTGAGCTTTCGGAAAACAATTGTTTCCTCCTTAAGGATATATACAGAGGTGACGAAACTAGAAGACAATTGTCAACTTAAATAACAAAAATATGTGAACAGCCAACAGTTTTGTAGAAACGTGATTAGGAATCGTTTTCCTTCCCTGGAAGCCTGGAAGGATGATACGGATATGTAATGTACTAAAACAAAAGAAGTCGTACAATGTCCTTTAAAAAAATTGGACGGTTAGACTGGACGATGACACGGAAATAAACCTTATTCTATTCTATTCTATTTCCAGACTCTGGACAAGATTAGACTCGGTGTCTCAAATTGTAGAAAACATCTCAGCATTTAAAATTCAAGCACTCCAAACAATGTTGCTGTACATTTCTAAGTCAAGTCTGTCTAGACCATTCAACCAAATACTAGTGTTTTTGTGAGCTAATGACCTCAAGAATGCCATTCATTGCCCAAATCGCGCGCTGACAGGTCTGCTGGAAGTGGTCTTATTATTTTGTCCAATTAAGACTAAGCAAACACGTTGTTCAATCTATTTCAATCTATAAAAATATTCTTCGATACATGTTATGGCGCACTGATTTCATCACGTCAATTTGTACTTGACCTTTAAGGTCAAGTCTCTCAATCATAGTTATCTATATTTACTTTGTTAATAGGTTTGGAGTTCAAGGCATGACGCGACTTAATTCATTGGCCGCATCCCAGCGGCGTTTTATTATTCGACTGTATTATACAGTATTATAAACACATACATAGATTCAAAAGAATTATATAAATCTCTGAACAAGATTTTCTAGCAGCAATATTGCCTTTCACTCTCTGGACACTATTTATAACGCGTACCACCCAAGACAAATATAATTGATGAATACTCCAGTCATGTCAGTTCAGCTTTACTTACTACCGTAAGCATTCTCGAATTTCCATGTAAGAAATAATTATACCTCAAGGTTCGGTAATAGAACAACATTTCAGTTTGTAAATTGAAATTCACCAAAAAATATGCAGCAACTTTCTCCAACAGGGAAAGGTGTACGCAAACTACATCTCAAGGAAGTTTCCGAGATAGTCGATGACACAAATGATACAAAACATTTGCGCAAAATTCGGAAACCAATTTTTTTAGCCGAAATTATGCAAATTGTTTGCGACGTTACTTCAAATCAAATCTTTAGTCTTGTGTACAAGAAACTGACGACTTCCCACCTGAGCTCGGAGAAAACGCGTAGTTTCTTCACCCTCAGGTCAAATTCATGAAGCTGTGTATCTAGCACAGTTAAATTAATTTCCTGTCCTGTACTATCGCCCACTAAGTTTCTGTTTTTACTTAGCTTACTCTCCATGAGCAAACTTTGTGCTGGTTTGAAAATTTAAATGTCAAACCGATGCCTAAATCTTGTTGTCGATAGTACCAATTCCATTTACTTCGAGCATAGACTTTCTTATAAGTATGGACACATCCGGGACATGTAATACCTCAATATACACCTTAGTGAGGAATAATGGCTGCAAAGTAGACCTACGTTCTGGGAATTTTACGTCCAACCCTTGACCGCGTGATAGAACATAAATTGGTAATTACTTTTAGAAATGGCATTAAAGCGAAAATGTCAACATTGAGACTCAGGAAAATGGATTTCTTGTGCTCATCTGTTTAATAACAATGCGCTTATTGTCAAATTTTTAATAATAGAGACCTCTGACGTCACGCACAAATTGACTTCCGGTCGGTCGTCAAGTGGATTT
>JAQFYE010006234.1:0-11014 GCA_034694305.1 Protaphorura glebata
GCTCTTACGTGTAAAAATCGTCACACTTTTTCATACGTAGTAGGTCTTCTATCTTTTATGCATATTCAATGTCATTGTATATAATCCAAAATGAATCCCTATTACATCTCCTATTCTCCAGGGGCACTACTCGTTAAGGTTTCGATGCACAGTGTAGTATTTACTATTTCAGAGTTTTGAGATGAAAAAACTATATTGAAATGGCTCAAAAAAGAATAAGCATGAGTTGCAGATCGAGTTGTATACACTAGAACGAGAATACGGGAAAAGATGAACATGCGAATGAGAATGTTATGCAAAAGGAAGAAATATTTTTCCAGAGGCCGAAGATGCGATATTAATTTTTCCTATTTTGTTACGATGTGAGCGGAGACCGGAGACGGATGTGTTGTAAAAGACCGGCATTTTGCGGGCCGGATTCCTCTCTTATTGGGCATCTTACAGGAAAATCCCCAAGTGAAAGCTGCTTTCACTACTTTCACTACTCACCGTACCGTACTGTACGTTCGCTTTAAATGCGATAGGCGATGGTCGCCCGAACATCAAACGAGATCTCCCTTCAAGCAGGCGAGGAAACCCAAATGGGTCGTTCGGGCGGCCATCGCGTATCCCGGTATTCCAACCAAAGCGAACGTACAGTACATGCTGATATCGTTCGAAACGTATAAATAAAAAACGGTTCAGAAGAGGATTGGATTGGATTGGTTGGTAGTGAATTGGGAACATTGCTTGTATCATCAGGACAAATAGACACGTATTAGGATTGTCGTGAACAGGTAGGGAACACGAGACTTCGAAAAGTTTAGAACACTTGCGGTTCTCGATGGGGCTGCGGTGACTTTTTTCTGAAACAATTTTTTCAGTGAAATTTTTTGAAAGTGAATACTCAAAGCTTGAAGGTATTTTCCCATCCATAGAATCCATACTACCCTCGAGCAAGTCCTCATACTACCCGTGCACGATTATTTTCAATCGCTCAGCAATTTTGTATTGTATCTCAATTAAAAATTGAGTATTGGTATTGAGTATCTAAGAGGAATTTAAATCTGTCTGTTCTATTCCGTACTGACGGAACCCTTTCCGACACCCACAATAAGGGATATATAAACGGCACAATATGCCTTCCTTCGTTTGAAAAATTTCTTCAAACTTTAGGCTTTTGTTTCAGATATCCAACTCATTCAATGATTTGTTTTTATCTGCATTGAAAGTTTACGTCGCTACATTGAAACATAAAGATCGTCGTTGAGAGGGAAAGCACATAAGTGTATTTAATGATTGACTCAACCTGAAGTTGTAAAAACGGATGACGAATTAATAGAATGAACCAGACGGTTTTAGGTCCTATTTAACAATCCAATCCGTTTAATAATATGTCCATCGAATTCGTATTTGGCATTTGGCTCTTCTTTTTGCTCTTGGAATAGTTGGGCATTGGGCAGTTTACAAATTCGTTTGTACGGTCAATGTTGAACTTAAGGTTCGCACTTCGTAGCGCCTAGCCTTAGGGGCACCTTAAGGTTGTCTTATCATAATATTTTATCTTATATTATAATTTTATCCTAGGGAGTAATCTCTCCCCGTGGCTTAAAACCACGTATGTTAAATCGGTCTGACAGTTAAATAAATCAATCTATCAATTGCCAAGCGTGGTAGTGAGCTTGCTCCTTCTACTATGTCAGTGGTACGGGGTTCGATCCTCGGTCTTGGTAGTAGGTACATTGTGAGTTTTCCTCCTTCAATACCGGTGTGCATTCATTCCGCCCGGTACAAATGGGTAGTACCCCCCGCTCTCCATTGTTTCCGACCTACTAGTAAGAAGCTGCGAAAGGATGAAATTTAAAAAAAAATTAACCGTGGTTTGCTTCTCAAAACGCCGTTACGGATATTCCAACATTTTTCCAACTTTCACTATTTGATGGGACGTAACGTAGTCTGACCGTTAGAAGAGGCGTAGACAAATAATATGAGTACAAATTTTTCTCCATATCGGGGATAATATATCATTTCCTCATATTCTTCCTTTTTCAGATTAATGACTTGTCTCTTGTCGGCGTGCCAGTTATGCTCATGCCGGACGACTTCCGTTCTTACTCCAAAATAAGAGTCGATAATCATCTATTCAACAAGTAAGTGCATCGAAACTAAGCGCTTAGTAGATTTTTAAAAGTTCTCCAATATGCTTTTTTAACAGGACGCTTCCTTACAACTTTCAAATCATATTCGACACCAGAGATTGTAAGGATAGTTTTAAGGTTCCGGTTCCTTTAAAAATAAGCGCCGTGGTCTTATACAGATAAATGTGTTTTGTTTTTAATATGGTAAATGTATGTGTGACAGCGGTGCTTCGGAATGTCACTTTAAGACAGCGGATAACCTTATCGCACCATTTTGCTAAAATTTATCTGTCAACCACACTAAAGAAATTGAAATGTGGAAGCATATCTTTGAAAGGTTAATCATCGTTTTTTAAAAAGAATTAGCATGAAATGACCCTTTAAAGTCGGATTTTAGAACGTTTTATCCAAAATAAATTGTTTCGGTTTTTTTCCCACCGACCTATCACCTTTGCTACATTTTTTGTTGTTTGACCAGATTGTAGAAAGTTGTAGTTCAGCACTACTAGTTCCCTGTTTTTTAAGTGACAATTTAAATATTTTACCTTTATTCAATTGTTCGTCAATTTACGAAATGTCGGAAATAAACAATTTACAATTTGTTGAAAGGAAGTTAGGCGCATGGCTGTAGTCCAGAATATCTGAGTTACACCATGCGAAAATCTTCACTCCGTCTGAATCTATTTTTATTCGTGTTAGATGTGAGTATCTGGTTCCACCTTTAGGTATAATAACAAACAACTGTACAACTATGTGCTTGCATATTGAGCCTTGACTTTGACATTTAAGTTCAAATTAGTTATGATTACATTTATTTAACTCAATTAAGCTCATATGAATACGACACCAAACAGACACGCACGCATTAGTCATAATCAAGGCTATTTGTTTCAATTAATTGTCCTTGTAACTCAACATGATCCTCATTGTCGTTAAATTAATCTGACATTGTTCACTGACTACTTTGGTTTCAAGTGCTTCACTAAAAATAAATATTGTATATAATATATGATATGATCTATGCATTTTACACGTTGCCTATCATAAGTAACGGTACAACACGATACTTGACGTTTAAGAAAATCAATGTCGATCAAACTTACGACAGAATTGATGCTTTGATATTTTCAGGAATTGAAAATATACAATTTTTGTAGTTGATCGAAATGTTTTTTTTGCTTAGACCAAGGTCGAAGGAGGAAATTGACTGAACTGCATAATATTGTAACAAATTCTTGTAACTGAAATTCCTTGATTAGCCTGCGGGGATTGCGGGCATATCATAGACGATGATGATTAATATCTTGATAATATTTTAGTTCTTCTGGAATTTTTTTGCAACGATTGAACAGACAAAATCTCTAATTCTGATACCCGTTGATTTTATTGTGTGCCTTCACCTCCATAACTTAAACATTACACATTATTAATTACACATTGGATCTGAATGTACGCAGTACACATCGCAACTTCACAACCGTTCCAATACGTTCGTTTCTTTAGTGTTTATGAACTTAGACTTTATTTAGATAAAATATGCACGTCGGTTTCAATTTTCGTAATTTTCGTTTTTAGGGAAAACCTTCCAAGTCATTTCAAGGTAAAGGACTACTGCCCCTTGGTATTCCGTAACCTCCGAGAGAGGTTTGGAATAGATGATCAAGAGTTTCGAGAATCATTGACAAGGTACATAACATTAAATTTGTTGTTAGTTTTTCATTTAATTTTAATTTACATAGGTATTATTATTTGGTGTGGTACAAGGAAAACATTCACACACAGATATGCATAAACAAACAAACCACAATTAACCGTCGGATTCACCTTCGGGAATTTTTTAAATTTCCTTTTTTTGTATCTGCGTTTAGATCTGAGCCTATTCATTTTGCCTCTCCTGGAAAGAGCGGAGCCAAATTTTACCAGTCATCCGATAGACTGTACATAATTAAGACTCTCACGAGTGAAGAAGTCGAACAAATGCATGCTCTTCTGAAACACTACCATCCGGTAAGCATTTCAAACATTTCTTGTTCTTTTCTAGACTTCCAGGAATTTAGATACAATGCCAAATCCATATGGGTCACATGGATGACATTTACTAGCCAAAATGACCTTCCACAGAAACATCAGATAATCCGACCCATTCTCACGGTCTAAATTCTTTCGCTACCGCCGTCAACATTAGATAGTCAGTTTATTCAAGCAACAAAAATTCATAGCATATATACGACTTTTTTTTCGAAAATCTGTCGCACTAAATGTTAATATGAAAATGATGCAAAAACAGACTGCTAAAGCGTACATATTTTTTTTTGATTTTGATTATTCACCTTAATTTATTACAAACTTGGCCCAAAACAATACAACTAACTTCACACTTCACATTGATTCATCATCACATGCTGCCATGCTGTAATCCTGTCTGGGCTGGCCTAACTAATTAACGATACGAACGACGTCAACGAACGATTGATCTTAAATGTGAAATGAACTTCAAGGTATAGAAAAATGAATAATTACGATAATTGTTTTTAAAACAAATAGAGCCACATGCTAAAGTAATTAGTTTAGTTATACCTTTTTATTGCCACTGAAACCACTGAACACGTGAAAACTTAAGTATTTAGGTGTCTGGTTTCATAACTTAAATTTGAATTGTCACTTTGACATTGTCTGTAAGGCTCGAACTGGTAAGACATACGGCATACCTGACAAGTCGTTATAAAAAGTACTTTAATGTGCATCGACTAAAACGTTTCTACAACTCATTGTTATTGTCAACTTTGGACTAATACAGTACATACTGTCTTTCTGTGTGTATCTAAAGCGAATGAATATACAAGTAAGTAAGTTGAAACATATACAGGGTGTCCCAGAGAAAGCGCACCATTGTTTGATTATATTTTGACGTAGTTACATGAATTTATGTTACCGTCAGGTTGGAATTATTGATAAATTCTAAGAATTCATTTTATCAACGTAAACCACACATTAATTTTATTGACTTAAACCTGAAATTGGTTTTATAGATGAGTTCCACTGTCCCAATGATTTTTATTTTGATGATTTGCGTCGATAAAATAAATTCTTAGAAGTTATCAATAATTCCAACCAGACTGTAACATAAATTCTTGTAACTATGACAAAATATGATCAAACAATGATGCGCTTTCTCTGAGACATCTCCTATATGTTGCAACCCATATCGATATCCACTCCATGTGTACATGGGCTTCTAACGGGGCTCAAAGTAAAGTGTACTCAGGCCGGCCTAAGTCTAACTAGGCTAGTTCTTGTGCACCAAGACAAGCACGTCCAGCGCTGGGTTAGCCCAAATAAACTCGGGCGATTGTACAGGGTCGCGCATAACCTTTGCCCCTCCCCCCTGGCCAGCGCAATCTGGGGGAGCGGGACAAAAAGTGAGATATGCATTTTGTGGAGAATGTTATGGCGGATCTAGTGAGCCATTTCGCTTGAAAATCCGACACGCGTAGCGGCGCTGACGAGCGTTTAAGTAAAAATCGGCATGGAAAAGTTGATGTTTCAACGTTATTTTGACAAAAACACGCCCAAAACAACTTTTTTCGAAAAATTTGTCGATGCCACATTTTTTGCAATAATTTTATACAATTTTTAAATTTTGATGGGCCGGTTTGGAGAAAGCCGATTTTTCGGTGCCAGGGTATTTGAAGGAGAAAATATGATTTTTTTTTCACCAAAATGCGCTGGATCCGAAATATCGACGTTCTCAGAACCGGTCCAAGAAAATTTTAACAATTGTATAAAATTATTGCAAAAAAGGTGGCATCGACAGATTTTTTGAAAAAAATTTGTTTTGGGCGCGTATAATGTCAAAATACCGTTGAAGAATCCAGTTTTTCATGCCGATTTTTACTTAAGCGCTCGTCAGGCGTGTCGGATTTTCAGGCGGAGTTGCTCCCCAGATTCTTCATAAGATTCTCCACGAAATGCATATCTCACTTTTTGTTCGACTCCCCCAGATCGAGCTGGCCAAGGGGGAGGGGCAAAGGTTATGCGCTGCCCTGTACATGGACTGAGACGCGAAGAAGCAACATTTAAGAGCATGACATCCTAGTCTCATCTCAAGCTAGCCCAAGTATACTCAGGCTAGCCCACGTGCACTTGGACTGATTTGAGACGTGAAAATTGGGAATTGTGTGAGAAACTCCATGTAACGTAACGTAACGGAATATTTATTGAATATTTACTGGTAAACTATCGAAAAAGGCAATCAGAAGAACGTGATTTGAGATTTGAGAAATCATTTGAATCTTTTATTACGGAGGCTTAACACGCAATTTGTCATTTGATCAAAAGGCACCTTTCGACAAGATTGTGGAATTCTCTCCCGGAAGAAGTGTCCTTCTTAAATGAAACTAGGAAAGCTTTTTGTAGAAAGGAGGAAAAATATTTTTATTAGCAAGTAAAATAAAAATAGAATAAAACTATGTCATTCTTAAATAATGACTGTACTTTAAGATGCGTGTATATCCAGATAGTGTAGGTTTGCTAAAGATGAGACGTAATGTTAGTACTCGATTATTTCTTTATTTTCCTTTTATTACGATTTAAAAGATATTAATTTCTTTAGAATTTTAGCGTCTGGTCACATTCACCCGTGTGCAAGTCAGATCTGACTTAATACAGAATCACGCTAACCCGGACCACGAGTCTAACGTGCCAATAGATACGTAAGCCGCTGCATCGCATTTCCCAGCAGTCGCGACTGCCGGGAAAGTCTAGTCCTAGTCGCTCGAGGACTCCCAGTAGTGTCCGGTGTGTTTCCACATACCATTACAACTTTTAGTTTGTTTCCGTATTCGTTAAAGGTCTCGGCTGGGATTACAAACCCGGGTGACTTATATTGGTGAAGCCTGTTGTAATAACCCACCCCATAAAGAGCCGAAAGGAACAGGGATGGGAATGCCATCCCCGGGGAATTGACCCCGTCCTAACAGTTAGGGGACTGGAACACTACTGTCTTGGTTCTGGTGTCACCTACTGATAATTCAATGATTCGTCTTTGATGTTTTTGTTGTGTGGGCTATGATTTTTGATGACTTAAATGAAATTACATCCTATCCAATCCAAAATGGTATATTAGCTGTCGTGGGTTCGATTTCGGAAAAATGTGGTAAACATGTTATGAGTTCGTCTTACTTGAATAAATTTTATCTTAATTACATATCATATAATCAGAGATCTGTTGAGAGTGAGAGAACTGTGGTCAATGTAGCGATTTTTCCACCCAGGGATGTATACATTGTTAAGAATTCTGTACTGACTACGGTTGTGCGGGTATTTAGCCGGGTAAATACCCGGGGTGGATATTTATTTTACACCCATCGGGTTTTTATTTATGTCGATGTGCAGAGGATGTCTCGAGCAGTCCTTAAATACCAACAAATTCCGCGCGAGTTGCAATCAATAAAACCGGTGTAAATTAAATTATTCGTTTGCATTTTTTGCATGCAAACGTGTACATAAACGAAACTCTTTCTAGTTGTCTCTTTTCTTCATTTTGGGAACAACTCGGTCGCTTCTATCCAATTCATTCTATTCAAAATGTGCAAGCGTTATGTTTCAGTAACAGCTAAATAAACAGAAATTTTTTAACCGAATTGGCTCATTAAGTACTTGTACTTCATTTTTGCAACTGTAGGATTTATAATCCGATTAAACACCAAAAACGGGAAACACTCGGGTAAATACCCAAATATTAAATACCCGGGAATTGCACAACCCTAGTACTGACTTCTCTGTTATTCTAGGGTGGCGCAAAAGGGGTTCCTCTACATTTCCTCGTTTCTAAAGTCCGGAAAAGAACTATGAAAGAAAAGAATGCTGCCGTTACCCTTCCGACCAATGGGGATGTGACTGCAAATAGTTAATTAATAGCAGTGTTCAAGATGCAGGACTTTTGAACCAAAGTACTTTCGTCTTGGACACGGATAAGCTTTCTTTCTTCAAACTTTTTTACAATCACATCCCCATTGCACGGAAGGGTTACAGCCGTATTTTTTTTTTTAAAATGTTCTTATTTACTAGCGAATGCAAAACGTACGGAGGAACTCCATTTACACCACCCTCCACTAAATCAAGTGTAGCGTGTCCTCTCAAAATACGAAATAATGTGACACATCAAGCTATGCTTATTGCTTACAAGGTTTACAGAACATGTCTTGCACAAATAAACAACACAAATTGTTTGATTGTCCCTTATCGATTTGGTGCAGTACGTTGTGGAAAGACATGGGAAAACCCTTTTGCCTCAATACATCGCAATGTATCGATTGACGGTGGATGGAATGGAGCACTACATGGTCGTATCTCGAAATGTGTTCAGCAATCATCTGAAGATTCACCGGTAAGTCTCTCTTTGATTTCTACAGCTAACATAGCCGCACCATACATATATTAAGGTTTAGTGGTAAGACTCGATGTGAATTTTGAAAGATAAAGGAAACTCGGGTGAATTTGCAAATTGAATACGGGTTTGACCCTTGTCTCGTTCGTAATCTATTGTTTAAGGTAGAAGTATTCGTTGTCCTATGTGATTGTTTGCGAAAGATTTTATGTCCTTCGCGAAGTGCCTGAGTTTTTGCAACTTTTTGATGTTTATGTTTATGTTGTGTTTGTTTGTTTGTTTGTTTGTTTGTTTGTTTTTCTATTAGAGTGTTCACCCCTGCATTCAAACATACAGAGTATGCAGACGGAGTGAGCTATGGAATTGATGACTATAATAAAATTACATCCAATCCAATCCAATCCAATAATACATGGAAGTACCTGTTAATTTATAATTGTGACAACATTTTAACCTATCAGTAATTACCACTTTATAACACACACATAGATTGCAGATATTATGGTTGGATGCTTTGAAATATCAAATTGAACAAAAACGATCTCATTTCAAAACACAATTAATCGCATTCAAATGATAGCTTTGGAGAGAACTATTGAAACAGGCAAGCGCCAGAGGGCTTGTAATCTTGAAAATGTGAAGAAAGAAAA
This sequence comes from Protaphorura glebata, assembly GCA_034694305.1. NCBI lineage: Eukaryota > Metazoa > Arthropoda > Collembola > Poduromorpha > Onychiuridae > Protaphorura > Protaphorura glebata. The sequence continues at coordinate 9,156 of JAQFYE010006234.1, forward strand.
TTAATCAGCTTTTTGGATACGACTTGTACCTTGAATGATCAGAGTATGAAGTTTTGTGTATTATAAAAAGCAATTAAAAATTTAAGTTTCATAAAACATAATATTCATCGGCGGTGACATCGACGGTGACGAGAGAGTTTGGCATAGCCATAGCATTAAATATTTCTGAAAGTCTTCCTCCGAAATTCCCTGACAATTTCTATATTCAATTTTAGCTATATATTATGTTAGGCTCATACGCCGAAAACATGTGTTTAATTATAAATTTCAAACTTAACTTCAGTTAAGTTAGGTTAGTTAGGTTAGTTAGGTCAAATCCCCACATCTGGGGTAAGATTACCCAATCTGGGGTAATTTCAACGGGGTATGGCAAAACGCTGTTTTCGGCGTTTGGCCGTTTAGAACGGCCAAACCCCGTTTTCGTGGTATGAGCCTAACATATACATACGTATATAAAATGTAGTGTTCAAGCAAGAGATGTATAAGTAAGAACATACAGTTAGCCGGTTAATCGATTTTTATGGAATGGTGTTGAGTGCTTGCCGCTGGGTCGTAATAATAAATGGATGTGTGGATGAAAGTTGTCTCGTCAATCACCATTTTCAGGTGGATAAAGTATGGAATTTCTTTACAATTCAAATACACCACACCGATCCAGCATTAGCATTAACATAGTACATATTGATTTTTCTTCTGATGTCAATGTCAGCCAATGCCTAATACTTTGTGTCAATGTATTTACTTTACCTTGCGTAAAGTTGATTTTAAGTCGGCTAAGGTGATAAAACCTCTTTCTTTCTCTGCAAAAGTAGTTTGTAATAATTTCTACCTGTTTCCCGGCTATATACTATATTCGGAATCCGGATATACGCTTAGCAATAGTGTGGTTGAAAGTCCATAATATTAGACCAGGCAATTCTTCTTCATCAAAAAGGAAATCTACAATTAATTTTCGTAATTGAGAAATACTTTAAGTAGTCAGCACTTCAAACTACAAATAGAGAGCCTTTCAAATTGGATTAAATTATTGTCAACTGACAAGAGGGAATCCTCCAACTCCAAGATTTCTGGGAGGTTATGAAAGAGTGAGTAGGTATCATCTACTTGATTAGAATAGATTCACGCGTGTTCGAAATCCGGGAGATATTAACTCCATCGAAAGTTTTTAAGTAACGACAACAGGATGGAGTAATAAAATCTGAAAATTTTTATTCGATTAATTTTAATTTTATTCAGTGTCAATATCCGTATATGTGTTACGTTGTTAGGTCCTAACTGAATTAGAGGGATCATTTTATACAAACTTGTATCCAAATTGATTTAATAACATTTTTGACAGAAAATACGACTTGAAAGGATCTACAGTTGACCGTGAAGCATCAGATAAAGAAAAGGGAAAGGAACTCCCTACTCTGAAAGATAACGACTTTCTGCGTGACGGTGGGAAAATCTACATTGGAGAAGATGCAAAGGAGAAACTCATGGACACTCTCACTGCGGATGTTGGGGTGAGGTGAAGGTCATTATACATCTTAGTTCTATATCCAGTATATTCTTGGTTCATTTCATTCCGTATTCGAAATCGGTCTTATATTATGCAGTTTTTATTTGCCCGTATACGACAGTCCTGTAAAGGGCTTATAAAATTGTCCTGTCCGTCCGTCCGGGACGCGCTCCGCGCGTACAAATGCTTCCAGTATGATGTGATAAGATATGTAACGTTAAAGAGATATCGCCACCTAATGTTAAAGAGATAGGACGAGTATCGTAAACATATCTCAACCACTCTCTATACCCTCTGAACCACTCTACACCATCTCAACCAGTCCCTACAACCTTTCAACCACTGTCAAATTACC
>JAQFYE010006235.1:0-11013 GCA_034694305.1 Protaphorura glebata
TTTTTTTGGACAGGTGGCCAGTTCCTATGTCGATAGTTATCCGTATGATACACTAAACTATGTTTAATTCGAACAATCTACTGTTGTTGTTGTCTGAAAATGTTGATAGAATTTAGATTTATTTGATCTTATTCGAATTTTTCATAATTTTAGGATTCCATAATTTTTCCTGACGAAGAGACCAGACTAGGTTTCGAAAGCTCGGAAATAAATAAAATTCCTACAAAACGGCATCAGTTCAATCCATTCAAGTTATTACAAATTATTCGAATTTATTTTATTCTATTTATCTTCTTGTATCTGTGAATGTCTAAGTGCATAGTCATCGTTGTTTTGTGAATTTTCTGTTTAAACATACAACAATGACCTGTACCTGGGATGTTGTCACTGAATAAATTAAAAAAAAAATATTTGTGATTCTCGGACTTTTATTTGTCCATTGAGAAATTGAGATATTGAGAATGGGATCCAATCCAGACCCCTATGACTTTATCCGTACGGATTGTCGGATTCCCCAGTAAATTTGGTGTCCGCCTTTGCTGTGTACTCCTCCAGATGTCATTCATACTTTCCTCCTGTAAATCTAAAGGTCACCACCATTCATTCCCCAAGGCAAAAAAGGCCCACAGTTTTTATTGGCAAAAAAAAAAGTGACAAATATTCCAGTTTCTTATCACATGCATTCTATGCATCCAAGTGTTGTGTGTGTTGTGATTTTAAACTACTAAGGACAATTTAATTAAGTCAATCCAACTTTTCCACGATCACGGTCACGGCTAAATAATTGCTTCATTGAATACTTTCTGACCATTTTTCCTGTTTGCTGTTAGTGAAAATTATTTTATGTAAGTCAAGTCCGATTACAAGGAAAATCCCACTTTTCGGATTTGGTGGTGTTTCTATAATTAATTACCATTAATTACTATTATTAAATTTGGACGAGCATGGACACTAACGAAGGTCATAACCAGTGACAAGTGACCAGTTTATAGCCTTAATTTGAATCTAAGTCGTAGTCAGTCCTAATGGAATGACTTACATTCTGCGTTCTGTCAAACCCTGCGTCCAGTCACCCAACCAGTAAGTTTTTTACCGCACTTTCGTTTTTTTTTTATCTTGTCTCTTTGAAGTCATATGCATATTTCGGAATTTGGAATTAGGGACACTCATTGATAATTCAATTTGTTTATATTATATTGTATGAGCTATGGAGTTAATGGCTTGAAAAATACGTATTATTCAATTTCTAATGTCCAATCCAATCAAAAATTCAAATTCGTTTTCTCTACATTTTCCTCAAAAAGTACCTCCCACATCATGTAATAGTGCTGAAAATTTAAGAAATAATGTATTTCGCAGGGAAGGGTTCTAAACGAGTTAAGTACCTCTGGTTTTGCACTATTAGTGCAATGATTTTGATTTGATTTGATTTGATTTGATTCTTTATTAACGTGTTTTTCACTTATGCATCCTGATACAAATATATCTGATATAACTGATGCATGTCAAATTAAAGCCCATTTATAGAAATTAGTGCTCAAGTGCTTATTGCTACCTGGTCACCTTTTATACTGCTTAGCAAAGCAGATGTGATGATAATGAAAATGAAACTGATGATTTGTGATATCAAAGGGAGTTAGGGATATTTTCAGTCATTCTTATTTTATGTGTACCTATACTTAGTTGATAATATAGAAAGTACTATAATGCGTTCGTTATTGACGCAGCTGAGCTGATAGTAAGGTACGGTGTTTTTGTTTTGCCATCAAGTTTCAAGTTTGCAATAATTTGGCCACATAGCCACATTTCATTATGATGAAGTATGCAAAATGCAAATGCAATCCTTTTCTTGGTTCTTGTTTATGTTATGTTATGTTACGTCACGTCATTTTGAGCAGAAGCAGAGTGTCAAAGCCAAAAGCTAACCCAGGCAGAAGCAGACATAATATTATATATATGTACTAATTTACATACTGATTAATAGTCAGTAGTGGTAGTGCTAGTGCTAGAGCAAGGCACAAGGACACGAAATGATCAAACAAAACCAAATAGAGTCCAAAGATTAGAGTAGAGAAGAGAACGACGAGTTTAATCAACGGGTTAGTTAGCACGTCCTTACATTACGTTACACGTCAGGTCAGTGTAAATGTGAATGGTGTAGTTTACGCTTTGCATTAAATCATAATATTTTATGTATTTTATTTTTGTTTTTATTAATAGGAAGAAGGATATACAAGGTATTTAAGACGACAACAAAACACTCCATAGAAGGAATTGTTTTGTCGGAGAAATTCGTGCTTGTCCGGCACCTACCCTTTTGCAAAAAGACAAAAAAAATTAGGACTAAATGTATACAAAACTGAATAGGCTGATCGCAATTCTTTCAAATTGATTTTACGTTGGGGAAGTGGAGGCTGTTGGATTCTGGATCACATGCATCTGTAGAACAAGAATATCGGACGTATTCTTCAAAAAGGAAGAAGTAAGAAATAGTGTTCCGTCGCTTTTGATATCTTTCGAAATTCGAATCGGATTACTCAAAGTATCTTAATCTTACCAAGACAAAAAATTGACGCTTCCGTACAGTGGTACAGTTGACAATGAGAATGAACCGACATTATATATACGCTTATATTATCATTTCGATTACAATTTGTTACAAGCTACAAGCGGACTGAAAAAGTGCAATTAGACCGTCAAATCTCTTCTCGATTGTTCCATGACAAAACCTTTAATTTCTCCGAAACTGTCAACAACTTCGTACAATCAAAGGTACATGTCCGTTCAGCATCCATCTCTGCTGAGATTAAATTTTTAAGTCATCATAACATCATTTTACCGTATTAATGGTTAAAGTTAATAATGAAAACGATTTGTATTTATAGATTCACCTGTGCGAGTCATCGATGCCCACGACCTTACCCGTCGCCTAAATTCCGCTCTACTTCTGATCCTGAGAAAGTATACATTGTCTTATTTGTCGACGAAGCCGGATTTGATTGTGTCTGAATGAAGTTGCTGATTTCTACATCCATTTACATTCAATGAGTAAATCCCGGCTTCAAGATTGATTTCCTTCTCCTCCTCTCGATATTTTTTCTTCTCAAGATTATGATTCTTGACCTGTGGAGCTTTGCCATCATTCTGAATGACATTTTAGAATTTGTGATCTATTGGGCCGAGCACGAGACTTTCACTGTTTCATTCGGCTTGGCCACACTCACGTTTTTCATCCTCGCATACTTTGCTTGGCGTTCGACTGACATTCCAAATGACGTCCCCTCCCCTCCGCGACCTCCATTTATAATTACTATACAAGGAACATCTCTGAACAATGGTGGACGAAGACAGAGTTTATCTGACGTTCATATTTTAAGGAGTACTTCGACCTATACTCCACGTAGTGTTGACATCAGCAGACGGTCAACGAGTACTTCGACTACTTCGACAGCAGACGCCGGGGTTCAAGTTCTAGGCGTAACTCAGACATTGACAGAAACGCCACCAAGGCAGCAACCACCAAGTCTTAATTTAAGGCATGGCACTCGCTCACTTTTCTTTGGATTTCTTCGACGTCGCGCTGTGACTCGTCCTATTCTGCCAACTCGACCTTTGTTGAGGACCCGTTTCAGTCAAGGGCCCAATCTCGTTGTCTACCATCGAATATATCATCCATCGTCAAACATAGTTTTGCCTTCGCCTACTCCTGTGGCATTGCCTTTGGTAAATCCACCAACAGACAGCAGTGAAAATACACAGACTAGTACCGCTGGTAGTGGTAGCACCAGTGCCGATGTGGAGAACTCGGAAGTTATTGGGCCAAATCAGAGTGAAATTGTTTCACATAGACTTTTAGTGAATCTTGAACCTAGCACTCATAACGCCTTAACGACTAGCTCTGTACTAAGCGGACAGGAAACTCCTGAGATCTCACAGGTCGATCCGTGTCGTGTTCTTGAAAGAAGTTACAGTGATAGTGACTTGGATTTGGCTTACAGTAGTGAATTGACAACTGACATGGATAACAATGAAAAGTCAGACGGCGTACAAAGTCCACCTCCGAATATAAATCCAGTGGAACCGTCAAGTAATGACGTAAAGTTCACACTGAAGTTCCTGAATGACACACAAAAAGACGTCACAACACAGTTCAATGAAAAGATTGTTGACTTCAAGAGGTGAGCCAAAAACTTTTATTTATTTTAGAATTATTTAATCAGATAACTCAATCAACCTCGCACGGTTCTAACTTTCGTAACTGTAGAACATGCATTAATTTTAAAGCCAAAAGTGATCTGAGCGATTTTATTTTCATTTTTTAATTGTCTCATCTGTTTCCAATTGCATTTTCAGACGTCATTTTGCAACAGAATTAAATGAAAACAAGATAGTGAGACTGATTTTCAACGGGCGAGTTTTGGACAATGACAACAAGACATTACAAGAGTCCGGAATTTTTGACCAATGCGTGGTTCACTGTTTGATTGTAACACCTCAGCCCAGCCAACAAAGTCAAGCTGCAGGTCAACCCACACAACGCTACGGGAATCGTAGTGGTCCACGCGGTCCAGAACCAGGAATGTTCTTCGTCTCATTCATGGGCATCATTTTGGTGTTCCTTTGGTTCATTTGTTTCAACTTCGGACAACAACTCTTCACTCAGAGTGCCGTCGTATCCCTCAGCGTTCTAACCGCTATTTTTCTGATAGGACTAGTCGCTTTCTACCTTCCAGTCCATCCAGCAAACCCGAATCCAAACTGATTACTTTGGAATCGTGAGTTGTTATTTCACTTCAAACGCACGTCCATCATTCATAAATGAATATTTTTCTGGCAACAGTAAAAATGCGTGCATCGAGTAATTAACATTAGGTTGACTTGAGTCAGGCCTATTACATGGTACACTAAGAAAGTAAGATAACTAACGTAAGCGTGTTCTATGACTTCGAAGTTGGAAACCAAGACAAGAAATTAGACCTCCTAAATGTAGTAATTTCTATATCTTAGATCCGAGATGCAAGAAAACTCAGGTATTTGGAAATACGTATAAATCCACATATGCGACGGTATTTGTTGATTATTGAATTTTTGATGGCTGTTTTTCTGTGTCTCTAGTCTGTATTCTTTGTATTGTGGAATTGTGGATTTGTGAAGGTATTATATGATAAGTCCTGGATAATACGTTCGTTTTGAAAGGTGGAACTTATTAAACATTACAGTAGGTTGTTAGCACTTCAATAGTTTGTGAATTATTTATCAAGGTTAACTTAACTTTAGTAAGTACCTAGATTTTGTGATAAGTTCATCGCTTGGGAAGTGGATTGGAAGACTGTATTCCACTCTTCTCCATCTCCAGCCCAATGGAATTCGTGGTAGTTACGATTTATTTTCCTAATCTTTGGTAAAACTAGTCGGACAACCTGTAGCCCCATCGCCTTACGTATTCAAGTTTAAATCCGCAACTAAGAACAAAAACAAAACAATTTAAGTTGGCGGTTAAGATGGCTAGGAAATCGTGGCCGTCGAATACCGATTCATTCCCGGAAACGTGGTCAGGGAACTATAATGCAACAGTTTTGAATGTTTGAATTTGGGAATATCCGGACGCATTTTCGATTCCATTGAATGGGATAATGGGAAATTGTAAGTGCTAATTCCATCTCTTAATTTACAATCACAACATTCGTACTGAATTGAAATGAAATTGTAGTAGGAATCCACACTACTACTTACAAATCGCGAGTGTAATCGCAAAGAATTGGAATGTTTGGAATTTTGGAATATTTAAATACTGTGCTAACCAATTTTGATTTAAGATAAGTGCAATTAGTTTTCGATAAGTGTCGAACGAGTTTTTGTCTGTCTGTTGTGAGGAATGTGCTAGAAAGACTCTACGACTCAGACTAACAACAACAACAACCGTTGTAACAAATTCTGTAGATGTGATAAACTTTTTAATCGTCTCAGCTTTCAATCAAGAAGTGTTTGAATTATTGCTTTATTTGAAATTGTATAAATTATATTCGATTTTCACCCAAGGAATAAAATCTTCAAAGATTTTCGAGAGACTTAAATTATTGTCACGTTCAATTATTTATTGGAACGTTCCACATTTTCGCCAAACTGAAATACCCAATGCAAATGTCACCTTCGCTTCCAAGAATCACAGACTTCAGTTCTTCTGTTTCGCTTGCAGAATAGTCCGAGTTGAATTTGGTGGGTTGATAAATGCTACACCTTGATTAAATTGCAGTTATGAAAAATAATTAGGAATATGAATAATTGACACCTGTCAGTCACAAATTCTTAATATTTCCCATACTTACGTAAGGTTCCAACCATCCAATTTATCCGAAGCGCAGATTGAATTATCTGGAAAAGTGAAAATTACACTGGTGGCAGGGCCGGATCTGTCCGGATTTGTCGTTGGAAGAAACTTTTCCAATCCTAATTCCCCGACGATAATATTTCCTTTCCGCGATTCGGAATGAATTTCTATTCTGGAACGTTTTAATTAAACAAAACAGAATGAATGATATGTGAACTGTAAATCGTGTATTTATTAATTTATCTAATTTAACCCTCACCTCTCTGTCCCTTCTTCGCCACGATCTACTTCGAGACATATTTTGAGGTGAATGTCTGGGGTAGTCGCTGATGCTGTTTCCGATTTTTTCCAAATAACAAGCAAAGCAATCGCATCGGTTCGTCGAGAATCAGATTGTGGTTTACTGAGAGAAATGTCCAAGGGAAAGTATCTGTGAAGATAATCGGGATCACGGGACATAAGAGCTTGCTCTCAATACAGTTCATGTCAATACGGGCGACCTAAATAAAGTGTTTGGGCTCACATTTTGTAATCGGGTGATGATAGGAATTGGAAGTGTGGCCCAGCAATGGGAGGAAGCTCACAATTTTTTATACGAATGCAACCTCCGCCATAACAGCCAGTGTCCATATAAAAAGTAATATTTGTGTATTTTTCTTTTTCTTCATCTATACTCCTTCGAAAATTGTACAATAGAGGCTGGTATGATTGGTTATTCAGATTGAACCAGGGATTGCCTTCTTGTTTCTGAAAGAATTTTATCACCGCAGTTAAGTGAAAAAATAAAATTGGACTCGACAGATTTTGTTTGGCGCTACCAGATTTTACCGTTCAGGAAAATAAAAACCGGGCTCGACTAGTAGCTTCGGAAGCCATTTGTTCTAATTAGTTGCGAAAGTTGGAGAATTTAAAAAAAAACGAAACACTTATGGAATGAAGTAGAAAGAAGGAGAAGCATTCATATGTACGAAACCGCAGGAATGTTCCTATTGAAATTGTTGTGAAGTTGAAAATTCACGTGAATGGATTGTCGTGCTAGAATTTTGCGACAAATCCGATGAACTATGCCAAAGTTAACTCAGTCTGATCATCCTGATAGACGTCATAGGTTCGCAGTGAATGTGTTATTTTTTTTCGAGGGGTGTTCGGACCCCCATAGCCACGGTATTAAAGCGTCACTATAAGTAACCTGTCTTCTTAAATTAAGTCTTAACATTACCTTCCTTAACTATCAGTGATAAAAATTGGGCGTGTGAAGACAGAGAACTTGACTACCCTAAAAGAAAGTTAAAAGGTGTGGAGAAAGTGGGCAAAAACCCAGTCTTATAAAAATGATCTCAAGGAAAGAAACCCGGATCTTTATTACGGTTTAACTTTAATATTCCGAATTTAACCTGTTAGGAAGACTATTCTTGCGCCTTGTCGCTGTCGAAATGAATTCCAAGTTTTGAGTTTATGAAGTTTAAGAATTAATAGAGACCGCTCAGATCTCTTCTTTCTTTCTTTCTTCTCAATCTTTTCAATTTTCACTCGATGATATACCGTCTTTCTCCAACTAGCTTTCTCCGAGAGAAAGTCTTGTCTCTCAAGCTCTCTAGGTTGGCGCCATGGCTTAGTTGGTTAAAGCGCCAGTCTAGTAAACTGGAGATCCTGGGTTCGACTCCCAGTGGTGCCTGAGATAAACATTTTATAATTTTATTTTCATCAAGTGCAGCACTGTCAGCAAAGAGAACATCGCGGTAAATGTATGGGTGAATCGCCAGTAAAGCGATTGTCCCCAAATTTTGTACAGAGCTACTGCTTGCTTGCTCTCCTAAACAATGCTTGAATAGGAGACTCGAGTCAATTCAATTCGCTAAAAATTTAACGAACACCGTCGTACGTCGGCGTTAGAAGTCAATATAGGTTTTATCTTTAGCCATATACATAATATGCAGGTATAGATCCGGAAACGTGTCCAGTGGTCATCGCATTAGAAATTCCCCCAAAAAATGTACTGAAAATATGGGTTCTCCAGGACTAAAACGTCTAATTGCCAGATCATCGAAATACAAGTGGAAATGAATTTTGGACATTTCGGTACAGTGTACTTGTTAACAATAGTATTCTCTAAAGGTGGATTAAGTGGAATGTCCACCCTGTCCGTGGTTAATTAATGTGAAGCTTCATGTTATTCATGTTACTGAAAGAGGCTGAGAACTCTTTCTGACTGTATTTCCACAATTGAGACCCGGGTATTCAAAATAATTTTCTACTTACTCAAAGATTTCATATCCTGGCGTTTATAGAGTTACCACCCGGCCCCGGATTAGATCTCGGGTCACTTAGGGATGTATTTTTGTGAGGTCCTCTGTGTGTTTCGCTCGTGACAAGTTCCATAGTAAACTTTCTTTGGTTAACTTTATGGAGAAACTGGAATTGCACATCGGGATTCATTTCTCTTTCCCAGTTAGTAATTTAGTAATACCTCGGACTCTCATGACACAAAACAAATCCAAGTACATATACAGTCATGCAATTTTTTTTACCTTGAACTGACATATTTCAAGTATCGCAATAGTTTATAGCGAAAGAAAATGAGATTTTCGATTATTTGTTGTTCCCTGAAGCATATGTATGGTTTTGAGATAACCTATATATCTCCGTCGAAATTGAGAACAAGAACAGACATTACAACACTTTTCCTGGAAGATTTCATCACATCATCCCAAAACAATACAACAGAGGACAACATGATTCATATTTCGGCCACACAAAGCTAGCAGTAAAAATTCGTATGTTCTAACTCTGGTTGGATAGATGCATGAGCTTGCTTACCTCGCCCAGTTGAAATACAAAGTTCCCAAATCCTCTTGAAAAATCGGTGGAAATAAGTTGTTCAAACTCTGCTCCCGTCTGATTGTTTTTCTTATCTGCTTTTTCACTCAAATTCCAACAAGAAAAGTAAAAATATTGTGCACACTTGTCCCACATGTCGTCATCTTTCCCAGGATATTCCAAAATGTCGACACAAGTTTCATATGTCCAACCAGGAGCGAACATTGCAATGGAGAGGTCATGGATTGCTATTTTCTCGACAGCCTGTTAAGGTTAACGTTCATGTACTGTGTGCGGCATAATTTGATATATAATTTATATTATAATTATAATAATTAGATATAATTTGATATTTGACTCCCCTTTCCGTTCTGGCCCCAGCCGGGGTCATTATTAGTTAAGAAATCTGAGAACTAGAGTTCCTACGTGAAAACCCACTTTAACTTACTTGCCAAGTATTAAATCCACCGCCACCGAAGCAACCTCTTCCAAAAACATCGACACCAACGAAAACGTCATATTTCCTGTTTCCCGCAAGTGCGACTGAATTTTGTAGTTTTTCATCAGTCCACCCATAATTTAAATATATTCCATCGCACACATCGAAAAAAAGTCTATTTAAAGTATTGATCATTGATATTAAATTAATGCAGTGATTAAACATTAGTAAATACTTATAATTAATCTGAATTAGAAGACTAACTTATTCTTTTCGTTTAACTCGTCTTGCCATTTCAAACTACCATCCTCAGTCACTGAGTCGTACCAAATCACGGAATTATTTAGCGAAGAATTTTTCAAGGATTTTGTCAATTTGTCCACAAATTCTACCAATTTATCCGTTCCATTTTTGATTGGGTTCTCAATATTTATCAAGTATCCGTCGAAACCGTAGTCCTCATTTATCAGAGTCAATTTCTCAACTGTTTTCTCGATAGTTTCTGAGTTGTTCAGTAATTCATCACATGTGTCGGCTCCATCCGTCCACTCAGTAATAAATGTACCTGCAATATGAACTCGTTATTAGTAACTTCGAGGAGTTATTTGATTTTAAATTATTTGATTTGATTTTTTATTAACGTGTTTTTCCCGACGCATCCTGATAGATTTAAGTATAAGTAGAATATTAATCAAAACTTCAAATTGTTTGGACAATACGAACCCAAAATTTTGACTCCGTGCCTATGAGCTGAATTAATCCATCCAAGAGGTGGAATTGTGACGAGTTTATGAGCAAAATAGACGAATATATCAGTTTGCAGCCAATGGCGAAACGTGTAGTTTGAAGGATTTGTTGTTCCGTTTACATACCTAAATTAGAAAGGAATAAGAGTTATTCATTCCAAATTCCATTACGGAATAATCAATTTAAAACTCGACAGGCAGAATGAGACAAAGCGTTCACGTACTTGTCGTCCAGATATCCACCACAAAAGTCATGACACACTAGGAGTTTCGGGCATTTCGAGGATTGGAAACGTTGGCCGTTTATTTTCATTTTTGTCCGATTAAAATTTTCTGACAGAGCGACCGTTTTCGCCCGACACGGCCCATGTTTGCTTTCGTCATCATGTCGTGTTTCACCGGTGTACTTCAGCAATGACTCGAGGGTTGTAATCGGTTCATAGGTACATTCAGGATCATGACTTTCTGGGTCATTCATTTTTCGTCTTTTCGGAATTGGACTAACCGGAGCCATTTCAAGTACCAAATCTCGACTACTTATAATCAAATCAAATAACACATGGTTATCCTTAGGAACCTCGGAGGAAAGAGTTAGTCGGCCCTCTTTACATGGAGAGGGCATTCGGTCGCCCCTAGTAACGTGTACAATTGCAGCCTACCCTCGTCGGCAATTCTCAATAATT
>JAQFYE010006236.1:0-11013 GCA_034694305.1 Protaphorura glebata
TTACAAGAGGGTAGTTCATAAATTAGACCCTACAGGGTGTTTCAAAAGAAGTATTTTTTTTAAATCGTGCTTTGACCAGGATATTCACTAATACACTGTAGGAGGTTAGGAAATACGCTTTAAAACAAAGTAGTTCAAAAGAAGTTTTTTTGAAAAACCGAGATTTGACCCGGGAACTCAATACTGGTAGTGTACTGCTGATGTTAATATGTTGGAGTTGCTCTGCATCAAAATATAATTAGAATGGTTTGATGTTGAATTTTTGAGGAAATTTGACGAAACGGTTAGGGCATGGACTGAGAGGGCAGGAATGTAAATATTTTGGGGTTGCTTATCAACAGAATGCAATTAAAATGTTTTAATGTTGATTAGTTGACCCAATTTCATCCGACGCCATCGTCAACGAAAATAATAATCCCACATCTCAAGACATCCGGAATGAATTAGGTATGTTCTTGGCTCAAGTGCCGAGTACCACAGTCTCGTACGATCATATTTATGTTTATTCAAAATAATTCCTATTTATTTTTATTTCAAGTAGTACTTGTAGTTAATACTTCTGACCATTCCTCCATGCAAATGCAATTTTAATTAATTACGTTCAGAGGTTATTTGTTAATAGTTTTTATTATTTACGAATTGCATCTCGGAAGCAACCCATGTTTGGCACAGACTTTTGTACTAGTAAGTTAGGGTACAGACACAAACTAACAGAAGCATTAATATTTTCAGATGCAGAGGATGAGTGCGTGGGTCATGAGCCAAAAACCATTGACATCGATGGAGACGAGGATCTTTTATGGAATCTGAAGCTTATAGATGAGAGGGGTTGTCATTGCAACTGCTACTGGTACTGGCACTGGCGCTGACAATTTGGAAAGAAGCGATGCCTGACCATACGGCGTGGAGAGAAAGCAAACAGAAAGTTGGCACTAAAACAATCAGTAGTGCGTTTGGACTAAAATTGAAACATTGTTACACCTTCCTAGCCTGCACGTCCGCGCCAGGTTCACCTGTGTCAGTTACTGCGGTCAGGTGTAACCAAACTAGAATTAAAATTGGAAGTATTTCTCACTGCTTACCTGATTTCAACCTTGTTGATATTTATAAATTGAAAGTCATCTGTATAGTATTACCAAATCGCCATTATTTATCAAAACACAATATAATATCTAGTCTGTTATGTAAAAATAACAAGAGATATGTAATAAACCTTTGAGCGTCGGAATATAATTAAAGGGAGAGACATTGAAGATTCAGACGTTTTCATTTCTGACCATTTGATGACACGATCCTATGTATTAAAGTAACAAGAACAAATGTCAATTTCTGTAAAAAAAATCTTTCAATGTTTTTTCAATTCTGACAGTTTAGAATTGATGTCAAATTCTGTCACTTTCATATTTCTGTGAAATTCTCCCAATTCTCATTTTCTGTAAAATTAACAAATTTTCATTTTTTGTGAAATTCTACCAATTCTCATTTTTTGTTAAATTCTACCAATTCTCATTTTTTGTTAAATTCTACCAATTCTCATTTTTTGTCAAATTCTACCAATTCTCATTTTTTGTTAAATTCTACACATTCTCATTTTTTGTGAAAATCTACAAATTTTTATTTTTTGTGAAATTCTACAAATTCTCCGTTTCTGTGAAATTCTACAAATATTCATTTTTTGTGAAATTCTCCCAATTCTCATTTTTTGTGAAATTCTCCCAATTCTCATTTTTTATAAAATTCCCCCAGTTCTCATTTTTTGTAAAATTCTAATTCTATTAATTTTCATAGTCTGTGAAGTTCAATCAATTTCTTATTTAGGTTCCTTACAATACGACGTGATTAACTAGGAAGTTGGTAACGAAACAATCAATAGTGAGTATAGTGTCCAAAATGAAACAATGATATGATATTTACCTTGATTCCAATCCCTTAAATAATTATTAATTCAAAGTTAAGAATACCACCAAAGGAACATATTATTTATTCAACAAAAAATATTGCAATATATTACATTATATATAACATCGAACAAAAGATTATTGCATCAACCCTTGAAAGTTAGGATATTATTAAAGGGATATTGATCATTGAGTCAATATTCTCAGTTTTTATATTTAAATAAATGTCTGAAAACAATTTGATGGTAGCAATAGCATCAGTTGGGGCATTGTGGATTCCCGATTGGATATCTACGTCGAAGTAATATTTGTACAGAGAACGTCGTCCTATCTTCTCCCTACAATATGTTGGAGAAGTCCTAAACCAGTGTGAATGTAAGTCAAATACATCAAACTCTGAAACCGGAATTCCTGATACAGCTAAATCATTTCTGACATCCACTCATTTTCCTGTTATGATTTTGATAACTTCCTGTCTAGCCTCACTGAGCTGCTTCCCCTTTACAAAATCATATTTTCTAAACTTGGTGACAGGATTATCCTCTCTGAAACTTCCAGGCATGTGATAGACTTTCTTGTTGTCCAATAACGGTTTACCCCGGAAGTCACTAATAGAAACGTGGCAGCCTTATTTAGGCAGCCTTTACCGATTAATTTGTAAACAGAAACCATTTCCGAGTCGAGGGATACAATGTCAGCCTTTCGCCAATTTGTCCACCATGGTCTTGGCACTCGACTCGAACTAATTGTATCTGCTGGCGTTGACGCCGACAGTGAGGATGTGAGGACATAATTTTTCGCCTCGACGTCCTCTTGTACGCGGTGAACATATTACAGAAATTCTTCGCTTCGTCGTCTAGAAGTAGTCCTATAATTCGCTTCAGAGAAATGAATCTTGACGTGTTTCCTCGCAGCATAGTTTCCATAGGAAAAATATCCTGCATAATATAATTGTGCTAATGCGAAATTATATTCAAAACTTCAAATCATCTTCCGGTTTTGATACGGTTAATTAAAACAGTACTTACGACATAATGCAACAGAATGTAGTTGAAATGTTTTGATGGCGATATTTTAAGGAAATAGGAAATCCCCGTAATATATTTTATTCAGTTTCTTTCTAACCGGGCAGTATCGCCGGGCTTCCTGCTAGCAAATAACTAATTAATTGATTCACGTATGTATTCAGAATGTAATAACAATCAATTCAGGAAATAATTTGCAATTTTCAAGTGTTCTGATTAAATGAGGTTTCAGACGTAAGTTCTGTTTTGCTATGCGAGTGAATTTGTTTTTTGAATATGGTATAGTGGTAAGTATCCCCTGTTACTCGGTAGGTCTGGGTTCGATTCCCAGAGGGGTAGAAAGTAAATTTTTGCATTTTTTCTCGCCAATAATTAGCAGGTATACTATTTATGTATATAAAATATAATTACTTTACTAGTGATTTTAAATATTTCATATATATCATATTTCGGTTGCCCTTCTGTGGCAGTGAGGGACGGGATGACATAAATCCTAGTTATTATGTGTTGCGTAAGCAAGACATTATGAGAATATGTTGTCTGTCAGTCTGTCTGTCCGTCTGTCTGTCAGTCTGTCTGTCTATCCACACTTTTCATGAAGTAAACGTTGACGGATTTCAAGGTAATTTTTAGGGTAGGTGCACAAGATCACAAGACACAGTAAGTATTAATATGACCCCGCCAGGTGACCTCTGGCTCAGGTCAACAGAGGTCACGTGAAGTAAATGTTGACGGATTTCAACGAAATTCATGTGGTAGGTACAAAAGGTCACAACAAGCATCGACTGTTAATATGACCTCGCTAGGTGACCTCTGAGGTCACCAGAGGTCACATGAAGTAAATCTTGAAGGATTTCAACAAAATTTACAGGGTAGATAGACAAGGTCACAAGAGTCACCAAGTTTTAATGTGACCTCTGACCCAAGGTCACCAGAGGTCAAATTTTCAAAGTTGCTCGGGATGGCCTGAAACGTGTTTAAATACAATAAAAAGTGGGTGTCAGAGGGTGACCCCGACCCAGGTCACCATCTAGCTATACGCAGTATCTGTGTTGCTATGAAAATGTCTATTTGGTATTAGGCAACACATATCTACTCGGTCTTACTGAGCGTTTATTTTCTACAGCAGGAGAAGCTATGCCTAACCTAACGAAAGGTAAGCAAATTACTCATCCTCAACTCTTGTGGCGTACATCACTGGACTTCTCCCAAGGCAACTTGACATTCTACCGGCGCGGCTGGATCTCCTCTCTTTACTTTCGGTCGAGGCAAACTCGACGTTTGCTCACTTAAAAAATTTGTAAATGAATTGGAGATATACATTTTGGGGTCAAATTGACTCGATTTACATCATTAATTGAATAAAATTTTATTTGAATTGTAGGTCTCGACTCTCGTTCACCCAGTGTCTGACATGATGACTAAATTGGATGGAATTTCGAAAGCCAGCCGCTCTCACTTGTAATCTGGCCTCTCTCAAAACTCAAATCATCATCAAAAATTTGACTTAGCAACATAAAATATTCTGCAATCTTGTTTGAAATTAATGTATGGATATTTTAAAATGTGATGTGCACGTGTAATAAAAGAAAATACTATGACTTAATTTGTCAGCGTCCACAGCAATGATGCAAACCTGAAAGATCTCTCGTCTGCTTGTATTTCTGACGGTCGGTGATGTACTAGATGAGAGAAAGATTACTCCCATAACTAGGACACCCTTATTGGCACTATCGTTAATTTTGACATCTACGCCCACTGCCGTCGTTCGGCTGAGCGTGAAGTCGGAGATTTTTTGTTTCACCTTAAAGGAATATTTTCAGACAGGGTCAAATAACAAGCACTGATGATTGTACGAAAATCCTACGATGACATTGTGGCTAAGATATATCATATCGGGCCAAAGAAATTCTGACATTTTGGGAACTGGGGAATGTAATTACCTATTCGAGCGTGGTTGGAAGTAATGGAGCGTTCATGCTGGTGTCGTGTTTGCCGACAACACACTTTGGTCACACATTCATTTGGGGCAAGTTGATGATGGCATTCAACATGCATCACACAGACTTGAAATACCATCAGGAATAGCAGTTATGTCGAGCTCTGCAATGACATATCTCATTAACGCTGACTCACAAATGACGGCGGGGCGTACCAGGACCACCTATCCTAATTATGATTAAAAAATGATGATACCGTTATGCTCAATTGTCAGATTTTTAAAATCTTAATTCAACTCATTACCAATTCATTATTTGTCCAAAGAATATCTTTGGTTCATGTATAGAGAATTGACCCCCGAAAATGAACGATGACGACGGAGTAAACAAATACCGTTGCGTCTAGTCATGCGTATGGATGTCCGTATACTCATAAGTCCTTTATTTCATAGTTTCCATCTAAAGACTAGTAATATTTTTTTTGTATTTTGTTGTAAATACCAGCAATTTTGATTCAAAGCTTTATATACCATTTTAGCTTTATGCCTGGAAAACGGCAGCAGCCAGCTGGGACATCTTCTCCGGTTAAAAGTTATTTTTCTTCACCACTCATAATATATCTGTGTACTGGGGTCTTGCCAGTAGTTTCAGGTTTCTCTTTTGGAGCCAAATCGTTTATTTAAGATCGGCTTTTCTCTCCGTACCGATTCATCTCTGGGTATGAGACAAAAATATAAACAATAACAATTTTTTGATTGCATTGTGTGTATGTATGTACCGACAAAATAATTTTTTGTGTCTACACAAATGTTGCCAGCTGTCCTATTACCGCAAAATACCGTATACAAACTCGTTTCGCTAATTATACTGGCGTCTTTAGGACGGGGTTTGTATTCGGGACAGGGTTTGTATTCGAGACAGAATTCTAATAATTAAGTTACAGAATTCAAAAGTTGAATCTAAAAAAACCGCGCGCGTGCGGCGAGAACGGTTTGAAGAATCTATAACAAGTTACTGAAACTTGTCCGTGTTTGAGAGTGAGGAAAATTCGTAGTTAGATGGAATGGACTGAATTGCCCGAACTAATGTAGACGCGGGGTAATAGGCGACCTACTATTCGACTATGGAATAATATCAAGGCGAGACTTGCGACTTTGTATGAACAAATCGATTGTATTTATTTTACAAGGATAATAGGAAGAAAATACAGGAAGGTTATCCATTAAGGCGAAGACGGAAGGAGTCTCTTTCCATGAATTCTATAGTCATAATCAATTTTTTAAAAAAATTGTATAAGGAGAGTAGTAGGAAAAGGAAGCTTGAAACCTTGGATTCCAAAGTACAGTTAATGAATTTAATAGTTCGTTAAATTATTAAAAATTTCAGGCAATTTCTTTTTAATATGTTGAAAAACTAATTCCAGAACTTTAGTAAAAATGATTTTTGGACTTCTTTTCCTATCGGAAGGGTTAGTCCGTTTAGTTCTGCGTAGTGAGTGCTCCGCACGAATCCGAATCCGGATTTGAGCCTCGAATCCGAATTTTATAAAATGTAATACCGGACACTATTATCGAATTACTTTGCAAATAACTGCTCATTCAGACCGCATCATAAAATACGCTCCGAATTCGCAATTCCAGCCTACCAGATCCGACAGGGTCTGGTAGGCTGGAAACCGATTTTCGTCGGATTCGAGCGAATACGAATCCGACGAAATGCAGATTCGTCCGGAATACTAGTTCTTTATATTTTTGAACTCTTGGACGAATTTGTGTATACATTCAGAGATTGGAAGAATTGTAGCGCAAAATTTGTTCAGGCAAAATTCAGGTATTGAAATCTGAATCGTAATTCGAATCAGAATAAAATTGTAATTTTGACCAGAATTGGAATCCGAATTTGAATTGGAATCCAAATTTTTAAAGCATCGGAATTTGAATTTGAATTGGAATTGGAGTTTTCGAATACGTTCGAATTCGATATCGGAAAAAGTAGCAATTCGAATTAAAAAATCGGAATCGGAATTCGAAATAGTTTTTCGAATTTTCATCCCTGCTTGAATTTGTAATTTTCAATGTTTAATACTTTCAAATTATCATTAAAACTAAATAAATGATGGTTAGACTACCGCATTTGTAAATACTCGTACGCTTAACCTTGCCTTGGGGTGGTTGGTGGCGCCACCGGTGAGAGAATTGTACATATTGTATTCACAGGGCTTACATAGCGTAAACAAGAGCCTGGACGGGCATTGAGTGGGGGACAAAACTCAGACTGAATCGAGACGGCATTGGTTCAATACAAAGTCGGGCAAAGTGAGTGCAAGACTGAAATCAAGACTAAATTAAAAATGCTTCTTGCACTAATATTTATAAATTCATAACCTCACAAAAACAGTCACAATTTCCAAGATAGGAACACCTGGCTAATCCTTAGATAATGAATGTTAATTAAAAGAAAAGATTATAGTTTGACTGATTCATCGTTACATAAACACTTACATTGGTTTACGCTAAAGCTTAGTTCTATGCATAAAGGTCTAGGTCATTACACATTTACCTCAAGCATGCCATTGCATGATACAAGTCCCAAAATTATTATCAATACCGTGCTCCAAGGCATTACATGGTCAAGAAATAAATCTAAACACAATATGATACGTTAAATTAAAATTAACTCGAATGAATAAAAACATACTATGACTGAAATTCACATCTCAATATTAAAACAAACTGAACACTGTTAGTGAGCCATAGAAAGCCCGTTAAGCCATAGAGTATTAGGTTTGTATTCAAGATGGATTTTTATTTCTTCAAATAGCCTCGACACTGGGTTTATTTTCAAGCCCGGGTCACTATTCAGCACCGGGTTTGTAATTGGTATTTTGCGGTGTTGTATCGTTGTATAACTTTCGAGGCGCATCCATTCTCCTGACATTTGAACAAAAGCCTATAAGCTCATGATTAATTTGAGTGACACTATGCTGGAATTAAAACTTAAAACTCGGCAACAACATATAGAATGTTGTTACCGTGTTCCAGTTTATATGTGCCCCAATATGTGAAATTTTCCACATATTGGTATTGACTCCAGGTAAGCAAGCCTCACTTTATTGATCGAGTTAATAAATTGAGATTGAATAATTCAACGTAGAAAAGAACAGCTCAAATCCATTTACTTCGAACACAATTACGCCCAGACTGCCATGACAGTTTCCTTGTGTCTTGTGTTCTTAAACATCAGCCCGTCTTTTAATGATAGCTCTTCTGGCAGAGATCTCAGGAGAAGAACCAGAGCTGACCTGACCATGTTCAAAAAAGTTCGTTATTGGTTATTTCCAAAGAATGCAAGCCCCTCAACAGAGTGGGTAACTCTTGTCAAAAAGTTGGTCGAATTCGGTTCATTCGGTAGAATATTGCCATTTGAGTGGGACGAAGTGAATGATGTATTGGTAAAAGCAAAAAAACGCGCACACAAGATCATGCACAGAATCAACTTTTGGTTGGATGTCATCTGTAGATTGGGGCTGACGATATATTTTATGTACGGAATGTCGACAGAGAAGTTCATGTTGAAGCACAAAATCATTCACGTCTACCTGGTTTTGGCCAACAGCTACACACTTGCATTCTCAACTGCCATCTATGTCTATGACGTTGAATTTATGGCTCTCTACAACCAGTTATTACGATTATCTCCAATCACGTGTTACACAGGTACATTTTACGTCATCTCGCGTAAGACACAGGCTTGGGTCAGGGCTGGTGATTGGAATCGGAATCGAAAAACAATCAAAATTTTTGTAGTAATCGGAATCGGAATCGAAATTCTAAAATAATCGGAATCGAAATTCGTATTTACCTATTTCTGCTTTTACGATTCTGATTAAAAAACTTGCAGTCAAAGTTGTCCAATTGAGCAAAAGTGTATTTTGTTTTTGTGTTCACATTCAGTGCCAGTCCTACGTTTTTGAAGGCCAGGCGTGGTAACCAGAATTGTAATTAGAATCGGAATCGCAAAATAATCGAAATAATTATTGTAATCGGAATCGGAATCGAAATACTAAATTAGACGAAATCAAAATCGAAAATCGAAATAGGAATTCTAAATTAATCGGAATTGGAAATTGGAAACGAAATTCTAAAATAATCGGAACCGATATAATTTTATAATCAAAAAAGTAATTGCAATCGGGATCGGAAAAAAATCGATTACCAGCCAAGCTTGGGTCAATTACTTTCCAAATGTATTTGAATACAAATTAGGATTACTTTACATTTTTTGAAAATAACTAAATTATAATTACAACTACTTCAAGAATATCGAAAGTAACTAAATTGCAATTACAATTACTTCCGAAAATGGGAAAATACTTCGATCGTTACAACTACGGTGAATATACAACCTACAATATCTAATTTATTTAATCAAATTAGTGACAATTATAAATAACTTACTTAAAAATTTTAATTACAAATTACAGTTACAAATTAATTCCTCCAATTCTTTTAATTTAATTACAATTACAAATTACTTTTGTAAAATTTGTAATTACAACTATAATTACTCCGAAAATGTGTCGCAGGGATTACAAATTAGATTTAGGCCGGGATTTATTCATGAATTCAACTGAAAGGAGCTTAGACCTGGAGATAGGATTCCTGGCCATGTAAGTAATAATTTTGACGCAGTGGTTACTGTAGAATTTATGAGTCGTACAGAAATAAAAATTACCTCAGAGTGAACCTAAGAGCCTGAATTTGGTGACTGCAAAGAAGTTGACTCGAGAATTCCAATGTTTAACCTTTCTAGGTCAAGGTGAAATTGAGGAAAACTAGTAAAAGTTGAAGGAAAAAAGAATAAATGTGGCAAGTTTGACTTGACTTTCCTTCCCGCGCTCATGGAAAGTCGAGTCAAACTTGCCCCATTTTTTCATTTTCCCCTGGACTTTTCCTCAATTTTACCTTGACCCAGAAAGGTCAAACATCGGAATTTTCGAGTCAAATCTTTTGCTATCACCACATTCAGGCTCTCAGGTTCACATTGAGGTAATTTTTATTTCTGTCCACCTCATAAATTCGACAAAAACTACTGCGTCAAAATTATCACTTACGTGGCCAGGAATCATATCTCCATGTCTAAGCTCAATGTTCAGTTCTGTAATTGCAGCTGTATTTTGTAATTTAATTACATGTGAAATTGTAATTGACCCAAGTCTGCGGCACGCCTCCTACTCCAACTCATCACTTCGCGCAATTAGTAAAGTATTAAACTACTTTCAGATTCAGATACACGGCTGCTACGACAAATCACTCGTCCTGCAAACGTGCTAATTGCCTTGACACATATAGCACTGGCAGTTGGAATCAATATGATGTTTGCGGGAATCTTCGACCCCGAAGGCGTGAGAATGATATACCCAACGGTTGGGCCAAATCAACGGTTTCTGCTCTTCATGCTGGGGTTGAGGGACGCGGCGGTGCATTTTTACTCAGTGAATGTAGTATGCATATATATTGGGTTGACGATATTGTACATCAACAACGTTCCTGCTCAAATTGCATCATCAATGTAAGCTTATTTTAAATTGGATCCACGACAGCTTGATTCAATTTAATTGCACGGTTCAATAGTACGAAGATGGATTCGATTTTGCGGAGTAAGAAACTGTGGTCACAGGCATTGAGGAAGGAGCTCGTTCTCTACAAATAATACATGATCCTTCGGACATCATACCATGAGTTGAATAAGAATTTTGTGGATATAATTTATTCATATTCACAATTCTTGAACTCAATTTTGTTGTGTTATGCCGTTATCCGCGGGCGACACCACATAGAACCGTCCGTTTATACATTGGCATGTGCACTCTGCATTGTATTCATATCATTGGAGAATGCATTCCTCAAACCAATGTCACGACTTTGCAAGAATTCGGAGGATTTTGTCAGGTTCGGGAGAACGTTGCGGAGGAAGACACTGCTGAAAAGGGAATGGCTTGCAATAAGGCCACTCAGTATCGGTGTAGGATTTCTCTTCGAATTTCGGCAAAACATCCTTATAATATAATTGACTAAGTGCCTGGGTCCGTTCGCGCCGCTAATCCGCGCGGCATAGCATCATGAAGAGAGTGAGCGGGATGAACAAAAA
>JAQFYE010006237.1:0-11012 GCA_034694305.1 Protaphorura glebata
AGGGGTGTCCCCTTAGACTCGAGTTTTAGGGTATGGGCATTTGGCATGGGATAAATTTCCATAGCAACCGAGTAGTTCGCCTCTCAGAAGAACTGACGTAAACAAACTCTGCCGTTGTCATGGAAATTTTCCCATAGAAGGGCGATGAAATGATTGAAAATCTGAAATATTTTATATTAATTGTTATATGAAAAATAGTTAGATAGTCTTCCTTCTAATGACATTTGCATTGAGTCATATACCGTGTAAGGTTGGAATATTCCATTACGAGGTCCAGGCGCAGAGCCCCGGCGGGGGTTGGGGGCCGGAGCCCCCCATTAAAAAAGAGGTGCAGTTAGTTAACATGGTATTATTCCACTGTGCAAGGTATTAGTTTACTGTGTTTTCAGTCTTAATCTGCCGTGAAATCCCTCTATTCTACTGGTCGAAAAAATCATACTCTTACTTTTTCAAAGGACGGGATGATGAGCTTCGCTTCGCTCGCTTTTGTGTGGCACAACCGTTGACGGGATGACATATTCCTAGTTGGATAAATCAATGGGAATGGAAACCTCGTACAATCCATATGAAGGTCTTCATGTACTCTTCAGTCTTCATGCCTGTTTGTTTGTTTTTGTAGTTAGTGTCAGTCGGAAATATGGAGGAAATCCACAAATTAACTGCAGATATGACTTTATGGTACAATTTGATGAAGGAAGTGCTACCAGAAATCGAGTTAGAAAACCTAAGACGTAATGGAGTTTACGCAGGTTTTGATATCACTCGAAATGAATGGACGAGGTAATCAGTCACAGTCACAGACTTTTCATTTCATTCCATGTTCAACTTATCTTCTGCATTTGTGGCTTTTGATATAGAGTTCAGTTGGACATGACAAATGGGGTACATAAAGACAGACTCCTCGTTTTGAACATTGACAGTGGAATTACGTCCCGGATGGAACGATGTGATCTCAGATATTTGTTACCAAAATATGCGACGGTGCCAAGACGTGCCTATTCAGCAAGATTATACTGTGAGTCTCAATGTTGAATTAATGTAATTTGGTTAACGACCCGATTGACTTGTAATTGTTTGTTTTTGTAGCATGTAAGGAACCACTTCCCAACAATAACGAATCGAACAACGTGATGAATAAACAAGTTGGGGATCTCCATCGAGCTAGTGTCGTTGCTCAATTGCTGGACACGTTGAACGGCGTTCCGTCCTTGGTCGTTCTTCTTATTTCCTTGGCATCCCAGTCTTCAGAGATGGACTTCAGGAATCATGTTCGTATTGCTCTGGAACACTTAACCCGTGAAGTTGGTGCGAATGTCCCCTCAGACTTTCAGTTCTGCTGATTCATATCCATTCTCTTCAACCACTTTGTGAGTATTAGTTTTTAATTTTAGTTTATTTAACCCTAGTAAGTAAGTGAAGTGATGAGATGTGTTAAGATATTGAGAAATTAATTCGTAGTTGATGACAATACTGTCAAGTCTATTTTACTGTGTAAATGTGACTGGTCTTTCACGTATTTTTATATTTTTATGTACAGTCGGGTTTAGTTTTACTTCGAATCCGAATTTTTAGTATAGTTCAGTATCTACTTTCATTATTAGAAATACGATTATCTACATTTTCACCCTCAAAACCAGTTCCACCAGAAATACGAACGTTGACTTCATCTACGCTTAAGAAATAAATGGAATCCAATAATATTTATTACGCTTTTCTTTTCTTGTCTTTACATTTGTATTTCACGATTTAAATTTAGTCTCCTCTTGATACCATATAGTTATTGATTTTTGAATCTGCCCTAAACCTTGGCTCATAACCTCAGTTTTCAACCCTGGCTTTTGACCTTGACTCCTAACCCTTGCCCTTGACCTTAGACCCCAACCTTTGCTCTTAATCTTAGCTCTTAACTCTGGACCTTAACCTAGCCTCTTAACTCTGGCCTGAAAATGTGAGCTAATTTTACTCTATCTATGGTCATGTTATTCTAAAGGCGAAACCGGTGTGCCGAATCAGCCACGCCCATTAATGTTTGGGTGTGACAAATTGGCAGACATTACTAAATGTGGAAAAATTTAACGTATTAATTGCATGGAGTACTTTCAAGTTGAACGATCGTTTTATTTTAAAACGTTATCTTTTTTTTGAAATCAACATTGATAGATTTCAGGTATTTATTTATAGTTTTCGTTGATTTGGATTTGATTCGTTTGAGGGCGGAGTTAATCTTCGTCTGTCTCCTCCACCTCCACCTCTTCCTCCACTTCTTCGTTGTCCACAAATTCTTCCTCCACGTCAGCAACCTCTTTCGACTAGACCAAAAGTCAGAAACAGATGACAGATTAGTTGATGAATTGTGGAATTATTGGTATTTGGTATTTGGTATCCAGTAAAAAGAGTAAGAAATTAACCACAAATTTAGACCCATTTCTGCACGAAGCAGAGAAATCTCTTGTTATGACGTTAATTCAACTCATACTCAATTGACCTAAGACCTCACCTGAAGTTTGGCCAACCATGCTTGTTCCTCCTCCACAGTAGGGTCATTGATCTCTAGCAATTCTGGACCAGGGATGTACTCGGACTGACATTCATCTGGCACATCAGGGGAATAAGTTTTCCCAAAGAATTTGAGTCCATCTCCAAAATAGATATTCTCTACTTTGCCCCTAAATTCAAAAATAAGTACATCTTGTATTTGAAAATTAGGCCACAAATCCGAAATGTGGCTAAATTAGGCCATAAGAAATTGAGGGACATGGGGTAAAATGTCTTACTTGACTGTGCAAATGGATGTGGCTCCTGGCCAAATATTAGAGCGAGCTGACGCGACTTGGAATTCCGTGAAGACAGTGGAGGAAGGTCGTGGACTCCATGGAGCAGTCCCATCCAGAGTCTTGTCATTACTGAGGGAGGAGAACAAGGAAGGTCCGACTTCTCTCCCCGGAGGATTCTCTTCATCTTCTTCCTCCTCCTCTTCCTCCACAACTTCTTCGTCATCCTCTTCGTCCACTTCTTTCTTCGGCTTGGTCGGGTTCCACCAAGTCACTCGACCTAGCAGAGAAATCAAATGGTTACTGGGCTGGGCCGAATAGGAATTGGAATTGAATCCGGGACCTTATCAATTATATCTGATCCTCAGTACACTGCGCTATGCGGTACCTTGACGTAGAATGTGTGAGGCGTGATGAACCCAAGCATCCATGACAGGGTTCAGTAAATCTGTCATTGGTGGAGGACGGAATTTCTTGACAGGGTAAACTGTGTCATTCCCCTCCGTCCCTTCTTCCTCTTCTTCATCCACGTCTTCGTCATCGTCATCCTCACCCCCGTACTCTCCCCCATACTTGTTTGTCTTGAAGTAACCGCGAGGGGACACTTGGCTTCCCGCCGTAATTCTCGCCAAAAGGGCTCTCAAGTAATTCCCTTCTCGTCCAGGGAAATCGGGAAACGTTTTGAGCTAGGACACGCACAAGTACATCACAGATAATTAAATATTATGGCTCAACAGGATTAATTTTTTAGAATGAAATAAATTTCTTCAGAAAAATACGTTTTGTCATTAGAAAAGATGACACTTCATTCGTAAAACTAGAATTTATTTAAAAATCAGTCAAATGGGAAAAATTCTGCCATGAATTTTGTAAATGAAAACCTGATTTAGACGAAATCAGGCTGGCCTTCAAGAAAGGGAGTAGCATATTCGAAAAAAAAATTACAAAATTACAAAACCCCAAAATTTCTAGGACGACAAAAATTCAACGTTGGCTTCAAGAAGTGAAAACTTGCGTCGAGACAATAGAATGAAATTAAAAACGGTAGTATAGTTTATACTCTTGTATAATTTAACAAAACAAATTTCGGTATGAAATTCAAGGATGTTGATAAATGATCAAAAATTGAAAGAAGTACATAAGAAAAGCGGTAACAAATTCTTGTAAGTACCTTATTGAAAAGATTTCCACTCAATTGCCAGCGGACAACTCTGGATGTGTTGATTTGTTGAGGAGTGACGTCAGGGAGTCTGACCCAGTCATCTCCTAATTCATTGCAAACATAGAATGCCCTTCGATTCAACCCAGTGGGTTTTTCTTCCTTCGGGATTTCAATGACCTCTTGAGGTGGTGGAATGGGAAACCCAGTCATGAGTTCATTCTGATATTGCTCCCATCGAGCTATCTCCGCCGCTGCGTTCGGGTCATCATACTCAACCATAAGTCCTTCTCCGTAAAACTCCCCATCGTCCGTCCGCGGTTTCGGAACAATAGACGTCGCATCTGGTGGGAGTCCAGAACTACACAAATAATCAAATTGGGGTTAAGTGAGACACAAATAATATTGGGTATTGTGAGACTATCAAAAAGGTAAACTAAATGATGAATGAAGATGACTTACGTTTCTTGGTACGGACTCAAAATCTCTGGATCCATGACAGCATAACCTGCACGCTGGAAAGTAACTCCGGCTCCTGGAAAATTGGCGGCAGGGTCATCTGGAACATACATGGCCGCAATGACTTCCGCCATTTCAGGCGGAGTCGACTGAAATTAAAAATAATACAAAACGTTCAATGCATGGAGTCTGGGGATATATTGTATTAAAAATAAAATTTTCTTACTGGCGGTGGTTCCCAGACATCGTCAGGCCCATCAACTTTGAACTCAACCTCAAGGATATAGTAATTCTTGCAAATTCCAAAGATTTTCCCCCAGAATCTGAACAGAAAGATAGAAACATTGAAGGGCACTAAGGGCATCCTTTCGTATTTAGAAAAATAAGTTATTTTGTAAAACCTTGCTCGGGAAATAGTTGGATTCATGGAGAGGTCACGAATGGCCAGAGCAAGACGAAACATCTCTTCCTTTGGAAGTCCGACATTGACTTGTTCCAAATAATACAAAAGTCTCATCATGTTTGTGAATCCACCCAGACTAGGTTTGTCTTCTCCTCCATCTCCCTCCTCAGCACCCGACCAAAGTGCATGTTTCTATAACAAAAATCAAATTCAATTATCTCTACATCGAACTACCCTATATCAGAAAACCTTCACTTCGAACTAAAGTGACAAGGCACTACCATTCCGGTACTAGTTTCATACATTTCTACTAATGTACTTTTGTAGGGAGTTGAGAAAACACAGTTGAGCTTACATGTCGTTCTTTAAAGGACAGATATGGGGATTAGTTACTGAATGACAGACTTTTCTACGGACAGTATGTGACTATGTGAGTGTTTTACCTTCCAAGAGTTGACCATGAGGTAAGAATCTGACATAATCGCTGGAGAAATGTAATGAGCTTCACGAACGATTTGTTTGATGAGTCCAAATCGATAACGCTTGATCCCGTAACTGATCTCTTCCATGAAATCAACTACGTTGGGTGGATTTCGCTCATCCAACAACTTCCGAATCACTTCACTCAGATGATCGTACCTGTACAAAGTTAAAAAAAACCCATTAGGTTGAGTGATACACGGTGGGCTTGCAACAACAAAACTTAAATCATTTACAACTTAACTTGTTACATTTTTTGAATGAACCAGAAATAATATAATTATTCGTGTACACATACATTAGTGGAAGTTGATGGTATTAAGGTGAAAGGTCAAGTTGACTTACACAGAGAGACCTGAATTAGTGCTGGTGACCATGAAATACTCTTTGGCCCGAACAAATTCATCCAGAGTGAATCCTCGTCCTAGATTGGAGATCTCAACGTATGGCAATGGTTCTTCCGCCCGAAGACTAGCATTACTTTCACGTGGACTCTGGTCCTCTAAATTAATTAATTAAATTAATTAATCAATTAATTAATTAAATTAATTAAATTAATTAATCAATCAATTAATTAATTAAATTAATTAATCAATTAATTAATTATTCAAATTAAATTTTAAGTTCATTAATTAAACTGTAATATTGACTGACCCGGAGTATCACAGTAACAAGGGTCACACAAGCATTTCCCATCCGGTGCGTCACATTTACATGGGTTGCACTGACAAATAACATTTTCCTCGTCTTCTGTTCAAATTGAATTATTTTTTATTATTCTCAGAGGTCAACGTAAATGCAAATTCAAATTCCAGATCATACCAGTCCCAGACTCCTCCATTTTCGAGATCTTGTATTTTAAGCAGAACGATGATTATGGAAAGAACTGGACAATTATCTCCAAACGCACTTAATTTCTTCACAAAAAATTAATTGTATGATGTCTGTCGATATCTGTCTCCACTGTTCGATCGAAGAATGGCGAATGACCTTTTGTTTCGAATTTTTGATTTAGCCGGATGTTCCAAATTCCGTGGGCCAACCCATAAACAAACAATAATTGTCTGTTTATCGTTACTCAGGAAACTGTGAAAAACTGTGGTCTGTTTTTCCGTTTTATGGTTTTTTCCTCCATCTGAATTTTCTATTTGACGGGGTCATCACGGAAATCGGTGACCTATGTGTGGCTGTGACCTCTGCAATTTCGGCTTGTATGTTGTTTATTGTGTATTGTCACTTCTCGCTCCAACTCCATTTTTGTTCAGTTTAATTACTGGCAATATTACCTTGGGTGGGCCACCGCTGATGGTGGCCATAATTGGGACACGTTTTGTAAAATTCCGAATGGAAGGAAGTTTCAGCTCCGATTTGCTCACTTCCTCTGAATTCTTTTTGAAATTTTTATATAATATAATTTTTCATAGATTTCCTCGTCTTTCGTCAGTTTCAACAGATTTTCGTTGTTCGTGTCACGAATCAATTGTGAATTTTGTGACACGATCAACGACCTTGTAGTTTTAGAATCATTGGCGTTGTTCATCTTCTCAAAATTTTGAAATTCACTGCACTGCACGGCACTAATTTTACAAAACTAAAAAACTATTAGAAAATAGAATTTCTGTTTGTTATTGTTTTGTACTTTGAAAAGTTCAAAAGTGAGTCAATTTGGCGGTGGATTTCTTAGCACGCATATTATTTACAAGCAGGCGGGGTACGGTTAGAATTTCTAAATTATGCCGATTTTTACTTAATCTTCATTCGTATTTCGAATATTTAATTGTCTAGATTTGCAAATATTGTGACTATTTACAAATTATATAGTGTTATTATTGTTTATCATATTTGTATATTCAGTTCCGACCTTGTAGAGAACCTATGAACTATCTCGAATGATGACTTTCGAGAAGGGGGTAAAAGTTAATGTGTCACCATGTATTCTTTTCTGCTCTTAATATTTATAAATTACTTTTCACATGTTCCGGTCAAAAATAACTTGAAATGAAAGACAGTTGCATCGAATGGACTACATTTTACTATTTTCAATTCAATAATTTAATTTTAAAAATGAAAACCATTTTTGAAGAAAAAGAATAAATTCAGAAGAGATTACAGAAATCGACTAAGTATAACTATTTTGAATTGAAACTAATTTCCCAATGACTCGAACGAGATTATCTCAATTTTCCTCCATGCTTGACCTGCTTCATTCGTCGAAATTAATATTCGGAGGTTCTCTCAGTGCTCTAGCCAACGGATCGTCATCAATCGGTCCCATGTCGTGTCTACGAAACCTCACATTAGATTTGAACACAAAGTCTAGAGCAATCCTTCAAAGAAAATTATAAAAAATCACTCATAAATATTTATAATTCCAGTCTTATCCAGCTATCTAATTAGATTTAGTCAAACCGTGAGACATTTGGGGGTTCAAAACTTCGCAAACGTTTTCTGGAAGTGACTGTGGGTACAACATAATATGTTGATATTATCAAAAATGCTGGCAAATCGAAAGGAGGGGACTTTAGAGTGTCAATCGATTAACACAATTATGTATGGGATGAAATATCAGTAGTCAGTAACCACCCTATGCATAGAATGTCTAACCTCTTATCATGAGCCAAGACCATTCCAGATTCTCGTTGCTGGAGAAACATTTCGACAGTCTCTTCGTGTGTGAGCAGACCGGCTTGAATCAATTGTGAAATCCTGACGGATGGAAGAAGCGCAAATCGGATCTCAAAGAATGCTGGACCCAATACCTTTCTAATATTTTCCGCACTAGCTTTCAACTTTTCTATCTTGCATTTGTTTTCGGCCCACCTGTTGAATAATTCAGAACCGTAAAAAGTAAAGGATTTTATTAATCAAAGTATTTTGTGCTTACCGAATAACCGAAGCAAGGACGTATTCCTCATCAATGTTCAGAGTATCCCTTTTAAAAATTTCACACAAGGTCGCCGCCTTGACGCCTAGAATTCCCTTAGATATAAGACGACGCCCAAAGTTCCTGAAAATATTCATATAAAAGAAGACACACTAAGTGAAAAATGACATTTTTGGCAAAATCTGAAAATGGAAACTAGCGGTCTTGGCAAAATCTGAAAATGCATATTCGGGCTTGTGTCATTTAACCGTCCATATTTTGGTCATCGAACATAAACTAAATGGAACACTCACCCTTCAATAAACTCTAACGCCCAGCTGGCTAATGGCTCCTCCCTGCACGATAAGGCTGTCTCCAATATCTGAAAGACATTTTCCTCCAGAAGACTTTCCGAAAGACAAAGAGCAGATTTTCTCTTCACGTATGGCACATCATAATAGTCTGCATAGTTCAGAATGGCGATAATAATTTCAATGGCCAGTTCCTCAAATTGTTCTGTCTCGAATTTCCCCATGTACGCGAACTGAAAAACGAAAGAATAATTCTTTAAATATTATTTTAATTACACGGTCACGTAGGACATTATAGCAGAGTGCTCTAACCGTTTCGTTTCGTTTCATGGTGGAAACAGAAACGAAACGGAAACGAAGAATTGGAAACGGAAACGAAACAGCTTCTGAAAAAGAGAAACGGAAACGGAAACGAAACGAAATTTTAACATTAGGCTTATGGATGGTTTCTGTTTCGTTGCCGTTTCGTTTCTAGGTGGAAACGGAAACGAAACGGACTGAACCGTTTCCAAAAAAAAATGGAAACGGAAACGAAACGGACTGGACCGTTTCCAAAAAAAAATGGAAACAGAAACGAAACGGACTGGACCGTTTCCAAAAAAAAATGGAAACGGAAACGAAACGGACTGGACCGTTTCCAAAAAAAATGGAAACGGAAACGAAACGGAAACGGGCGTTTCGAAACGGAAACAGTTGGAGCACTAATAGCAGAGACATCGGTTGGCCCTACTTGTGTCAAATTCCTCTTACCAGCATAATACTTCTTGTACTACTAACGGTATATTCTGTATGCGAAATCTTGAGCAACCCACACCGCTAAACGAAAAGATGCCGCTGAGATTGACAGCCCATTTTTTAAGTAATATCAATTAATGTGTGTATTTTATCTTTTAATTAATTCTTACCTTCATGAATTGCTCAAATGCTTGAGGACCTAAGGCCAAAAGATGACCCTCCATCTTGATTTCATTTTCCTTTAAATCGGTCTGGAATCCTGGATCCTTGGAGTAGAACAATTCGTGTAAAACTGGTGAGGCTAGGGCCAGAATCACTTTGTGTCCATAAATAATCTTTACGCCGTCTTTCATATTGAAAATAAACTTCACGTCGCTCATTTCCGCACTATTTGCAATGAGTGGAAGTCTGCAGACAAGAGTCTCGGTACCACCCCAAAGGTCAATATTACTCTGACCTCCACGTCGGTTTCGACCTACTAGTGAAGACATGGTTCACACGAACTAGGAAACTAAATATACTTAATGAAGATTGAAAACTGCAAATAATATTTCAGAGGAGCAAACTAGTTGAACAATCAAATGTAAGTTTTGAACTTGGAACAGAGTTGGAATCAAAACTTCAAAAGGACACCAGACGAAAGAAAATGTTGTAGCAGAGTTCGGCCTTCTTCGTTGGAAATCAGTGCACACGGCCCTACAGTTTACAGTCGGGAGATACCTGGAAATCAGGAGTACCCCAATTTCCATTCCATCAGCACATACATCCTCATATCTCTGGATTTACCTGGCCAGCTAGGACAAAAAATCATCCTTCATAGACATATACCTTAGCACGGTCACGGACCTACTATATATTAAGAGGAAAAATATAGTTGAGTGAAAAACGGAGCCCTTGACTTGGGAATTTCCAGGACATCGACAAGTGTACAAATATACGGTGTTCAAAGGAAAGGCAGTTCATTCCGATCTCATATCTTTGGAATGTCCTCTTTGTCATTTTCATGCACTCACTTCTTTCATTTTTAAAAGTTTTGACATTTCTAAAACTAATTATTTGTGGCAAAAATAAAGACAGTGAATCCGAGGGAATTCAAATTTTAAACTATACGGACAGACAGCGAGTGAATTGGATCTCAAGAGTTAAGGTAAGTTTATTCAATTTTATTATTTGTTTTGACGAGGTTTTGGTGGGTCCATTGGTACATAAAATATGATGGGTGTGTTTGGAAATGAAACATTTAGAAACCATTTTGTATGTATTTAAATTTAACCCTCAACTAAATAAAAGATAATATAAAAAAAATTATTTTTATGTGATAAATAAATAAATATTAAAAATTAAATATTTTAAATAAATATTTTTGTAACGTATACTGAGTAGAAAGGCCAACGTTAATGTGACGTCGCCAGTGTTTATCGTTTTAATAAATGGTGAAATTTCTCAGTTTGGTAAATGAAATGAATTCAAATGATAGAACAAGAAGGAAGGTCGTAATATAGGATTAATAAGTCTGCCTGAACTAAAACTCCATATTATCATCAGTATAGGGGTGAATAAATAATAAATTCAACATTAATTCTTCCATTTAAATATTTTTGTCCAACTCTTCTTATTTTTATTTGAAATATTGTCTTTAGAGAGAACAAGTAATCGCGGCTGTGGGTTAGGCAGGATATTAACCTTACTTATATACTTACCAGACTTGGGTCAATTACATTGAAAATGTAATTAATTACAAATTACAGCCTAATTTTTGAAAGTATTTCAATTACAATTACAAATTACATGCAAAATTATTGATGTAATTAATTACAATTACAATTACAAT
>JAQFYE010006238.1:0-11010 GCA_034694305.1 Protaphorura glebata
ACCTGGAAACGGAAACGAAACGAATTTATCCGTTTCCTGAAATATGGAAACGGAAACGAAACGAAACGGTTCGTTTCAGTTTCGTTTCGTTTCTAGAGAGAAACGGTCCGAGCCCTAAGAGAAACGTTAAACTTTCCCTTGTCATCGAAGAAAGTAGATTTTACTTCTTATTTAGAGCCTTGCAATTCACAACGTCAACGGCGTAAGTAAACTGGTATCGACAGAAGGAAATACTCTCATGTCATGTACGGGGTGTCCCAAAAGAATATGAACAGTTCAAAAATTCATAGCTTCCAAAGTATGGACCAGATTTTTGAAAAAAACAATTTCCATGAAATTTCAAAAGGACTTATTTTTTTAACAATTTTTTTGTATTTTACGATTAGCGAAGGGTTTTCTCGATATACCGGTCTCACTTGATTGTGTACTCCCAGAGCCGAACAAAGAAATTTTGAGAATGATTTTTGAAATTTAATAATCTCGAAAAAAAAATCCAAATTCGCTTTAGAAATGTTCAAAATTTATTTTCGAAATTTTAAAAGTCTCGAAATCAGCGTTAAACTTTATTTTTGACAATTTTATAAATCCGGGATAGGCTTGAAATTTTAAGATCCTCGGAATATTGCATGCTAATAACGTTATTAGGCTTGGGAGTGCAAAATTAAGAGAGGCTGATATATCGAGAATAAGCTTCGCTAATCGTAGAATGTAAAAATTGTTAAAAAAACAAGTTCGTTCTTATTTCACAAAAAATACTTTTTTTCGAAAATGTGGTCCATACTTTGGAAACTATAATTTTTTGAAAGTGTTCATATTCTTTTGGGACACCCTGTACTTATGGGGTTCGAATCATCAGACAATCAATGAACTGACTTACGTTCCCATATGTCAACAATACATTCAGAGCGGACAATGAGATTAAACGCCCAACATAAAAAACACAAATCAACTGCGCTTAATCTGAAACACCCTGTATATCATGATATAGATCCATCGGATATATATCCGGATAACCTTGCTCATGGTCAAAATTCTAAAGTCACTGCAGAAAATAAACATTAAATTAATAGTTACCATTACATCTACCACAGACTAAAACCTCATGGGTTACTGCCTGCCTACTGCCTACTGCACATTATAGGATCTCCTAGATTCGCGAAAGTCCATTTTAGGTACAATTTATATATTTATTTATTTCCATCGTAATACGACCTCCCACGTACTTGGGTTCTCACGTCGCGAATTATGTCGTGACAAATGAAGTTAAACAAACTTAACTGCTACATAGCATTACAATTAGTAAAATTTTACGAAAAAACTGAATTTTGTCGACACTAACAAGGGAACCTTTCTACAGTGATCATCGAATTTCGACCTGAAACCTTTTCTGCAAGTTCAAAGTCCCAAAAACTAACAGTGTGTAAAATATCTCTTGCCACTTTTTTGGGCGACCTTCGGAGGTCAACCTTCAATGTACATGTGTGTGATACACGGCTTAATAGTTTAGTCAGTTTCAAAATGGAATAATTTTGACAAATAAAATAATAGAAAGGTTAACGACGCAAGAAAATTGGTTCTTGGAATACTAATCATGGCAAGGCAGCACTTATGGCATATGGCATCATCAGATAAACAATGAACTGGCTTACGAAAGTATAATGTGTCAATACGACATTTCTGACTGGGCACGATAACAAAAAACATAATTTTATTCAAATAACTTACCCACTGGGAAACTCCATTTTGACAGGTGGGATTTGAACTGATCGGTTGTCGTCCATCGTTGTTGACCAATCCTAGATTTATTTCTCACTGTTTATTTGACAAAGTTCACCATTTTATCGAGTTTCGAAAATATTTGACGAAAATATAAACGAAAGTTGGGAAAGGCATGAAAATAAATCTGACGGGGATATAGAATCCAGCAAACGCGGTTCCCATGTGACTTCGTCCTCATAGAGTTTATTCGATCTATTATACTTGGGTTACAGGGTGGTTCATTTTTAGTTAAAATAATCAGAATAAAATAATCCAATGCAGTTGCAGGACAACGCAGCGCTGATTGTAGTTAGAATACAAAAATGAAAATAATAATTTTTCCACATTTAGAGCTCTCGAAAACAAAAGTTTAAACATTTCTGGTTTTCCCATGATTTTGTCCGAACTCCAGGCGAATTTCAAGGTATAGTGATTCCTAATGGGATAAATTTGATTAGAGATTTATTAACGGAACGGCGTAGCGATTCATAAAAAAAATCACACCTCATCAAAATCGTGATGTTGAAGCTGTGCACTCAAATTCTGCGTTTTGGTCGGAGAAGTTGACTCCTCTACGTTCTCAAATTCACCGACGTCTCCGGAGTTAAACTCTTCTGATTTGTTTTTTAAATCCTTCATAAATTTGTGTGCAAAATGTTACCATTAATGACCGATTAGAACGCGGGTATCTTATTCAAGAGAATGAATAAACTGCATATGTTTCTGAATTAAACAGAAATAAACTATAAGGGACGGATGTAGTTTGATGAGTATTTCTCAATGAAAGAATCAAAACGTTTGCTTTTATTAGTGTCGAATATAGAGCACTATATTAGGTAAATTAAATTGAAGTACGTATATATAGTAAACACTCTTTGCCATTCCAAATCAAAGATTGCAATATACAAATAACCACTGAAATCTCAGTCAGTCAGTCAGAATCCATCGAATTTATTTTAATTTTATTTACAAAACATAATAAGCTAAAGTGAGTATACAATTATCCCATTCGTCTGTCCTTCTAAAAATGAAATGATAAACTAAGCTCACTTGTCACTTCATCCCTCCACTCTATTTTATACAATGATATTGACTGATGACGAGTAATAGTGAATAGCTATTCGTATGGCATAGATACATTAGAATTATAAATGACACAAGACATGAAATACGTTTACAATTATATCAATACTAGAGGTTTTACAGGACACTGAGGAACATTATGTCTTCAAACAACACTGCATATATAATAATTATACTATACGAACACCACATTATACGAACTACGAACAATATACTGATAAATTCAACTGCATTCGAAAATTTTGAAACTGACTAATTCGGATTCGCAGTACTTTCAAAAAAAACATTAATTGGAATTACAATTATTTCCGAAAACCTCGAAAGTAATTAATCACTCCGGGAAATCGCATATCCCGTGTCTAGTCATCAGAGTCATCACGCAAACACTTTATATGTGTATAATCATATGCTTTGTCAGGGACTTCTTCCATCCAAAACACTTTCCACATGCTTTGCATTCGAATGGCTTCTCTCCAGAGTGAGTTCTTCTATGTGAAGTCAAGTGTGAACTCTGAGCAAAACGTTTTCCACATGTTCCACATTCGAACGGTTTCTCTCCAGAATGAGACCTCTTGTGTAAAGTCAAGGTCGAATTATCAGCAAAACTCTTCTCACAAGTTTCACATTTGAATGGTGTCTTTCCGGAATGAGACATTTTATGTCTCGTCAAGTTCTGACTCTGTGTAAAACATTTCCCACATGTTTCACACTTGAACGGTTTCTCTCCAGAATGGGACCTCTTATGTGTAGTTAAGTCTGAATTCCGAGTTAAATATTTGCCACATGTTTCACACTTGAAAGGTTTCTCTCCGGTATGAGACCTTTTGTGTCTAGTCAAGTCTGAATTCGTAGCAAAATTCTTTCCGCACGTTTCACACCTGTGACGTTTCTTTTTATCTCCAGTGCGATCCATCTCGGGTACGTTCGGAATTTCAAAAGATGTCCCTGGAATTTCGCCAAGGGGCACTAAATCAGCACCTGACAGCGGGTCTTCACAATTTCCCTCTTCGTCATTTCGCTCAGTTTTCAAATTTTGTTGAATGATGGATGAATGGTCAAAATATTGAGTGTTGAGTTGACCGGTATGAGGTTCCAATTTGACGACATATGTCAATGAGAAGAAAGGAGCGTCAGGGTCATGGACTTCCTCTTTGATCTTCATAAAATACAAATTGTAAAGTGGAACAGTGGGCTTCGTCTCGACTTCCGTGTCATTCATTTCAAGTTTTAGTTCGACGTTCCGCTGGTTCATATTCTCTACTTTTGCTTCATTAAAATTCCTGAATTGAAAGAAATAAGGTCAGTCCTTTCTTGTAGTGTGCAGGCTTTACATGGCGACTGATCCTGATCCTGATTAGATATTCGAATTATGATGTTCTTATTGTGTGTTGACATTACTATCCTACCTCTTCCTATTCATGGTCAAAATTCTGAAATCTTTAAACGTAATCAATAATTATAGGTTGGAAGTCCGCAAGTATTTGGTTATTACAATTACCAAATTAACTGACCCGAGTCTGTGTCTAATACTGTATTGTTTAGGTTAGTATTAACATGTTCAGCTTTAAAAATCAGAAATCTGTTTTAGATTTTGTTAAAACCATCTCTCTCCAAAGTACAATTTGTATTTCGTTAGATGACTAAATAATCCTAGAATTAACTAATTAGTCCGGTCAGTTTCAGTTTTGACTACGGGCCACTCTGTCTCATCTCCACTAGCTACACAACACGAGCTCAATTTTTTAGCAGTCCTCGTCGGCAAGTTTCAGTCACAACGGAATAATTTTGACAAATGAAAATGTCAACGACGTAAGTGAACTCGTGCCAACAGAAGGGAAAGGGAATGCTCTCATACCAAGTACTTGTGGGGTCTGGATGATCAGACAATCAATGAACTGACTTACGTTCCCTTCGACTGACTTACGTTCCCATCCGTATGTCAACAATACGCATTCCAGGACGGCCAGGAAAGATAAAATCAGTTTTATCTTAATAACTTACCAACTGGGAAATTCCATTTTGACGGGACGAATTTGAACTTCTCGGTTGTCATTGTCCATTGTTGTTCTCCAATCTCAGATTTGTTAGTCACTGATTAGATTACTTGAGAAAATCCACTAAAGTATTTTCATCAAGTTTAAAAAATACGTGAAGGAAATATAAAAGTTTTGAAAGACATATGAAACTGAATCTGACGGGGGTTTGAAATCCAGGAAGGAATGTTTTCCATGTGACTTCTGCTTCATAGAGTTTCTTGGATATTTGGGTACAGGGTGGTTCATCCTTACTGAACCGTGAACATAATCAGTGATGGGTCGCACTACAGCACTGACTGTCTTTAGAATCAAAAAATAGTAAAGAATTTCCTTTTTTCGATTAAAGGTCTAGAAATAATTTGTTTAATACTTCCAAGCATATTGTTTATGGAAAACATGAGCGTGTTATGGCTGTTAGTAAGAAGTAAGTTCAACTTTCTTCGATTTGAAATTGGTCGAAAATTCTACTGATTTGAAATGGTCAAAATAAATAGTATTTTTCTCACTTCTTTCGTGTATCCAAACGAAAAAAATGAATCAAAAGCGTGGAAAGAAAATCGTCGCGCGAAATTGCCAAATGATTGGTATACCTATAAACAAATTTTGCCAAATCCAGGTCTCACTAAACCGATTACACACAATTACTGATTGGCCAATCACAAATTCCCTTTGGCCGCTAGAAATACACGAGGCGAACGTGCTACTTCCACGGCGGCTTCGGCGAAGCAGATACCGCTTCTCATGCATTTCTAGCCGCCAGACGTTGCTACTTATTGAGACCTTCATAAAAGTTGTTCAGCAGATCAAGGGCTATTTCATATCCAAAATGAAGCCGATTTTGACATGGAAGGTAAGAAAAAACTTGGAGATCTGGGATCTATGGACTTTCGATTGCCGACAAAATGTTGACGGCAGATAAAATTGATCTTCAGTGAGTCCAAAGTCCAAACTCCGCTCCCGCTCCCACCTTCAGTCCGTAACACTAACACTAAATTTGGAACATGGTACTTTAAAATTCAAATGTAACGACGTGTATATAATGTTATAACACTTAGAAATCTAAAATTTGAATGTCTAATTTGAATTTAAATTTTATTGAATTATATTTCAATTATTTTTATTTTCGTTCTGATGAAATTATAAGCAAGAGCTTTGGACGCCTTATCGTGTAATTATACTTAATAGTTACGCTCAGAGAACCTTAATATGTAATTGTAATTGTTCGAATAATTTATATTATACTCAAGTCTAAGTACAATAGTATGTAATGGTATTGTAGTATTAGGGCAAATATTCTGAATTTAATTTTGAAGATCTGTCTGAGTTTCGAGGTCGGAGGCCTAATAAAATCTAAATAAAATACTTTTAAATTCCAGTGTGCGGATTTTTTCTCTCCTTCACATTTACTGACAAGGGAAGCTCACGACATGCGGGTCGTGCCTAGAGCCGCCATTTACTTTTCACATCATTTGACATCCCCTGACATGAAAACAGTTAAAACTCCCGTGCACAAATGAAGTACTTTTTTTGGCCTATCTCCGAAAATTGCGTGAATTTCATTTTCAGAAAGTCCTTATGGCGTTTTGAGTGTTAAAAAATCGTTAACCATGGGGATGATATCTGATCTGACATCGGATCCGAAGTATATGATCTGATTCGAGCTTTAGTTTCAAGCTGCAAATTTGACTTTCAGTGACCCCAGGTGACCCGAGTCAAACTCATTTTCTGACAACCACTTTTTGTTAGATTTATACACGTTTCATACCATTCTGACCATGCGTTTGATATTAAACTCCTGCTTCATGGTTGAACCGAAGGTCAAAAGTTAGTTACCAACAACGTCCGGATGTGTCAATGACCCCATGATATGTATGCCAAATCGCAATCCTACCCAAGACGCAATGCAAGGAGTACAATTAGAAACGCATTTTACGAAATGTTTGATATTTAACTCTTAATCGAGAATTGTCCTTTCATCTCTCGCACGATAATTAATTTATATTTCTCGCGTCAAGTGGCTTCCGATGTCCCAAGTCAAAAAAACTAGAGCATTCTGCTTCTGGGTCTATACGGTACATATATTATGATAAGTGCAAATTTTGTCAAAAAAAATCCCTTTCTTGTTTTTACGGGATTTTACGAAAAACCTAAGTAGTGTAAGTATATAATTTTTTTATTTGTCACCATTCGTATCTAGTCAGTCTGTTCTATATATTCTGTGTAGTCGCCGTTACAAAAGAAACTTCAACACACACCCTCACACGAAACCCAAAGAAAAATTACTTTGCGCTTCGTATCCCCCTGCTTCCATTGGAAGTTCGAATGGAAGCAGAGGGATATGACACGTCTTCAACAGCGCTGGTCACTGCATTGGATTTGAGACAGGAATAGTGTGAGAATCGAAATAGAATAGAAGAACAAGACGGACAGGTTGAGTTATGGATTCAGTTAGTTTCGTAATGCTGAAGTTGACTGAGGGAGACTAGTTGCGTTGTCGAGAGTCATCTAAAGTTAGTGTTATAACAGTTCTTTTCAGTTCCAGTTATTTACTCAGTTCCGGATTCAGTTCCAGTTCCAGTTCCACAACTTTAACTGGAATTGCTAGTTGGTTGGAACTGGAACTGGAACTGTGCTCGTCGTTGGTAGGCTAGGAACTGAGAACTGGAACTGAAAATCATAGGAACTTAATTAGGAACTCAGTTCCTATTTCAGTTCCAAATACGCAGAAGACCGGCACACTTCGAATTTAACGTAGTTGTAAATTTGAAAAATTGGTTGATAATATCCAAGAAATTTCAAAATTTTTGTACGTTCCATTCTTGAGACGTGTTCCATTTAATTTACCTTAGCCTAAGCGAAGGGATATGCCCCTGCAATAAAAATAGTAAAAAAAATTGGAACTGAATAGGAACTGATATAGGAACTGGAACTGATGGAACTGGAACTCTAAATTTCCCAGAACTTGAGCTGGAACTATAACTCAGCAGTTCGACAGGTAATAACTTGAACTGGAACTGAATTAGAGTTGCTTCCTTCTGGAACTGGAGCTGATAGAAACTGAAAGGAACTGTTATAACACTATATAAGGTCAAGGATGTACAACACCACCGACACCACGTCAAACCACCTTACTTTGTGAATCTTGATCCCAACTTTGTTAAACGAAATATTTTGAGTAACAACGATGAGCAGTCAATTCATTACCGGGAAACTGCACAATGTAGACAAGGTTTCCCCGGTTTTCCGAAACTACTTGATTTTTGCATGAGCACTTTGTGGAAATCCTACTGAGGGGATTAGAATGAAGTGAGAAAAAAACGACGGCCGTGAAAGCTATGTCCATTCCTTCTGAAATATATCTGGAACTTGGATTTATTGTAATACAAATCACAGTTATTTGAAAGAATCGCAAAAAATATAAATGACAAATGCAATTGCATTTGAAAATTTTGAAACTGACCAATTAGGAATTAGGAATTGCAGTACTTTCAGAAATGTAGCCTTTCTTGGAATTACAATAATTTCCGAAAACCTCGAAAGTAATTAATCAATGACATTCTAACTTTTAATTAATATAATATTTCATGATCACTTCGGGAAGTCGCATTCCCGTGTTTAGTCATCGGTGAACAATGTGGAAAACATGTCCGGTGTCATGTCAAAACATGTCACAAGTTAGTCATATTCTTTGTCACGGATTTCTTCCATCCAAAACATTTCCACATGCTTTACACTCGAATGGTTACTCTCCAGAGTGAGTGATTCTATGTCTAGTCAAGTGCGACCTCTGAGCATAACCTTTCCCACATGTTTCACACTCGAACGGTTTCTCTCCAGTGTGAGTTCTTCTATGTGAATTTAAGCTCGAACTATCAGCATAACATTTTCTACATGTTTCACATTCAAATGGTTTGACTCCAGAATGAGACATCTTGTGCCGAGTTAAGTTCGAATTATAAGCGAAACATTTCCAACATGTTTTACATTCGAATGGTTTCTCTCCGGTATGTGTCCTCAAATGTTCTGTCAATATTGACCTCTGCGTAAATCCCTTCCCACATGTTTCACATGCGAATGGTTTCTCTCCGGTATGCGTTCTCAAATGTTACGTCAATATTGACCTCTGCGTAAATCCCTTCCCACATGTTTCACATTTGAATGGTTTCACTCCAGAGTGAGAAATCTTGTGCCGAATTAAGTTCGAACCATCAGCGTAAAATTTTCAACATATTTCACATTTGAATGGTTTCTCTCCAGTGTGCGTTCTCACGTTCCCTTTTTGCAAATAGTCATTGTCCATGGCGTGGACATGAAAATTCTGAGAGTCAACGTCAAGTTCAATGGACATGTACTGATGTGCTGTGGGCCTTCCTAAGGAATTTGATAACGCATTTTGGGGTAGCGATATATTTTGATCAAATGACCCGAGTAAAGGGTTTCGATAAGCCGGATTTTCTCTATGTTAACTCATTGATTTGTATGGCAGATTGTGTTATCTACAATC
This sequence comes from Protaphorura glebata, assembly GCA_034694305.1. Taxonomy (NCBI): domain Eukaryota; kingdom Metazoa; phylum Arthropoda; class Collembola; order Poduromorpha; family Onychiuridae; genus Protaphorura; species Protaphorura glebata. The sequence goes on from JAQFYE010006238.1 coordinate 9,382, forward strand.
GTTTCATTCGTTGAGTGAATTCTGGTCTTGATCATTCTGAGTCTGACCTTCTGTCAAAATAGAAGGACAGAGTTTCAGAGAAAATACTTGTACAACTGGGGATGGTCTTTTTGAGCTTGATATGGAAGTTGTCAAATTACTTTTGCAGCTTTAAATGTCTGTGCATGTTTTAATAGTTGTGGAAAAGTGCTATTTTGTGATTGTTTTGTATTGTCCGTAACTCATGTAATATAGGTAACGTTCACTACTACACGCACTACACATTGACGCTTATGCTGAATTCATCGTTTCGCCGGTTTCAACGACTCACCGTTTCGAATTTATTAGAACAAGGGGAGTGGCCGTGTGCACCGTGGCCTGTTCCCCTTTCTTGGGATTCTGGTGAAATTTGGATTTTCGACTTCGCGAATTCCACCGTGACACTTTCTTACCCTACACTCAATCGTATTTATAATTATTTATAAAATTTCATTAATTTTTTTTTATTTAAAAAAAAAGAACACTGAAAGCTATCCCGAGAGAACGCTAAAAGGACAACCCGGTGAACGCTGAAGGGCATCCCCAGAGATCGCTGAAAGGCATCCCGATAGAACGCTGAAAGCCATGTCTGGAGAACGCGTGGTTATTTTATCGCCGGTACGAACGCTGAAAAGCATCCCGAGAATATAGATGGATTTGATTTTCCTAATCGGTGAAGAATGAGATCGAGGGGTTGAGTCTGTTTATGAGCGACAGTACTGTATGAGTTTGAGACTACTATTTTGAATGTCCGTCCGAGTTTTATCGCTAATTTGCATGAATGATATTTTTTCTAAGGGGAATTGCTTTGAGCACATCTCGACCTCACAGACGGAGGATGACCCTGGCCTTGATGCGAAGATTAATCCAAGTCCTATCATCAACTCCGGGTTGACAGAACTCAATGAATTGCACCTTAACCTTTTCCAGTGTGACATGAACTGTGAGACATGTCAGAAATATATTCGGAAATTAAGTGAACACGTAAAGGCCGTCCATATTGCAGATCAACCTACCCGTGACCCCCTTCACGTTGACCCTTTGGAAGTTGAAGTTGATATGGCACCACTGATTGAAGTGAAATGTGAGACTGCTGAGGCCATTGAGAGAATGGATGAATGTGAGACTGTGGCTATTGAGAGAACGGATCCTGACACGGACATGACCGTGACCCCGATTACAATGCATCACCTTCATTGACCCTTAAATCCAAATCTAGTCAAAAGCAGACTGCCTGGAAGGAGAAACGTTTCAATTGTGAGGATTGTGGTCAGAGTTTCGAAAGAAATAGTGCCTTGACACTATTCACTTAAGGTGTCACACCGGTGAAAAGCCTTACAATTGTGACGAGTGTGGTAAATGTTTTTCTACAAGGAGTAAATTGACTATTCACATTGTGAATAGTCAATTTACTCCTTCATAAATGGGTTCTTGCCTTTTCCCCGGCCGGTCTTCGGAGAATCCGTTGCCCAGTTACCTGTACAATTGAAAGTGATGAGTTATAAATGAATAGAAACAAACCCTAAGATACTAGAATTTAGTTTCAAATTACCTGCCAGTAACCATGACCTGGCATATCGGAATGGATTGAAGTCTGAAATTTTTGGACCG